>JAJOOS010000869.1:0-47704 GCA_029582725.1 Solanum chiquidenum | reverse complement strand
AGAAGAAGATCCATAAAAATTCAACAAAAGGAGAAGAACAATGCTCATACATTGGAAAAATAAAGAGAAAAATAGGATAAATAGAACTAACCTTATTATTGAACATAAACTAAGCGGCAAGAGACAGAGAGAAGCCGAAGAGATGAATAAAGTGGGAAGAGTAGGTAGGTTTTATAAGAATGTTACAATGCCGAGAATGCAAGGATAGCACATGTAAATGTTGCAACCCTCTTAAGTAGGTCAAATTCAATGAAAATCACCAAAATTTCCCTCATCGCATCAATCAATCTTACCTCGGGCATGTCAACGGCCAATATTGGTTCTTTACCCTAGGACAACTAATACACCCCTTCTCAAAGATATCGTCTTTAAGACTCTATTAAGTGAAAAAAAAAGCTTTCGTTAAGATAATTTGCACATACAATAGAATAAGGAAAGTAATTAACGGCATACTACCTTTGGACTCTTTTCGAGATCTTTTTTTCTTTGTGAAAATACAAGAAAGAAACTATCAATCTATTGATATTGGAAAATCTAACGAATTATTTCAATGTATCATTCTAAATCTTATTAAATTCATAGGTATACGAAAAGAAGCCTATTAAATAGAAATTATTTTTTAATCATATTTCAATAGTTAATATGATAAATAAGAACCACTACTAGAAAGAATATTACTATACCCTTGATCGTAAAATATTGATGGCTAGCTATTAAACCGCGAATTGCGTGAAGTAGAATATATCAAATTGGGGGGTCAAAGAACTTTAGTAACATTCTTGATATGTTATTTCATCATCTTTTTTGGTCGAACTAACATATTTTAATGAAAATTACAGGGTCTCACTATTACAAACTACCTTTCCATCCTCAATTTCGACCAAAACTTCTACTTTTCCTCTCCTCTTTGATCATCTTCAAGATCTCTGTGGGTTTAATTACTACTTAGGAATGGCAATGGGGCGGGGCGGGGCGGGGCAGGTTAAGTTTAATCCACAAAATTTTATTCACCTATGTCACGCCCCTAGCCTACACCCTGGGCGGGACTGGTACTCAAGAGCCATTGCTAGCCCCAAGCAAACCCTTGGCCTGACTTACTTACTCAGTGGAAGACTTAACTCACGAAGAAAAAATAATTTTAAAAGTAAACTGAACTGCTCAATAAACACTTAGAATGTATCAAGATAACATTCACTAGCAAAATATGGCAACTCAAGTCTCAACCATTAAAACATGAGATAGAAACTCAAGAACAAATATGTGACTGTCTATGAAGCCTCTAAACAACTGAGATGGATGTCGGGACAAGACCCACGACATCCTAATGAACTAATAATAATATTGAAAGAAATGAAAGGGATCCTCCGAAAAGCAAGGAGACTCACCACAGACTTTGAGTGCTCAACTGGATCAACGATGCGCTGGATGTTGATCATGGTTACCTGTGTCTGCATCATAAGAATATGCAGGCCAAATGGCATCAGTACATTGAATGTACGAGTATGCAAGGGGAATTCTAAAACAAGACATAAGCTTGAAAGGAACTGAAGAACTTACCTAGCTCAACTCAACTTAAATAAACTCATTTCAATATAAATGAGTTTAAAACATGTGCAATATAAAGAAAAAATGTTTAAAACATGTATGTCAACTCTGTGTATTTTGAAAATACAATAATACTCTGTATGTATGCAAAGATACAAATATAACTCTGAAATGTATGTAAAAATACAATTAAACTATGTATATAAGAATACAATTACTTCTGTGGGAGTTTCTCTAACCGACAACCATCACTTAAGAGTTATTGTGATGATACAACGTTTTGCCTCACGCTGTCAGGGCCGTCCTATACCTTGCCGATAGTATAGAACCTGACTACTAAGTGGATCCACTAGTCTATGCTAAAAAGCACTAAGGAATCATCTAAAAAGTATGACCATTTTCTACCATGGTGGCTACATGGTTTATTGGGCTGTGAGTTGTCTGAAACTCTCCCCCATATCGGTGCTCAATACTACTCCCAAAATATGATACTAGCTCTTATGTTTAAAAACATACTTCTTTATGTGATTTGAGATAATTGCTCAAAAACTTAGTTCAAAGGCTATCTTGGATATCAAAGTTTCCTCTCTTGCTTAAATGTGAAAGCGTTCTCTTTTCTGAAAACTAGCTCAAGGGCTCTTTGGAAATCAAGGTTTCCTTTCCTTGTTTAAATGTGAAAACATTGTAAACTCTTTGGGATTACATAGTCCCTATATACTCTTTGAAGAAAAGAACTTCATTCTTTACTCTTTACTCAACTTGAACTTTAAGTATTAAAATAAAGTTAAAAGCATTCGCAAAAGACTTCTTGAAAGGACTCTAAGACCTTCCTAGACTTGGCTCTTAACTTTCCTTGAATTTGAATTTATGGATTAAAGGTTATGATTCATGTTTCTGGATGATTTCTAGATGTTTAGAAGTCATTTAGAGTAGTTAGAATCAATAGGAAGTGTTAGTACACCTTAGAAGGACTTAAACGGGCTAAACGACGAAAAACGGATGGGGGTAGATGACCCGGCGCGTCCCTGGCGTGCCGCGCCAGCCCCTAAGTTACTATGGCTCATTTATGGCACACTGCAGGCGTGCCGCCCCAGCCTCTCTGGAGCAGATGGGGGGCGCCACGCCAGACCCTCCCCAGGTGCAATCTGACGAATTTTCCTTCTCGATTTCTTACCTTAATTCGATTAAACCCAATTCATTTTCTCAATATCTTCTTAGATTCAGATACCCAAAACATGTACACTAGAATCTAACTCGAAACAACTCTTAACATCGCTAAAACATCTCAAGAAAACCCATCAATACCATATAAGTTCAAGAATGAAAATAATTCAAGAACACAACTCAAGAACATCAAATTCTCAATCTTTTAGGACAAAAATCACACTGAATTAAACATGTTTGGCGCGTGGGTGAATTAACCCAATGCTATGTGATCTCACATACCTCGTAGGATTGAATCCTTGGCAAAATTCACATTCAAACTTGAACGTTCTTGACGAATCTTGCATTTTCTCCTTCTTTCTCGTCTTTTCTCCTTTCTCCAAGCCCTAGCATAGATTTCCAATTTTCTAAACTAACCAAATTCTGATTTGACCCCAATTAAACTCCTAAAACCGGATTAAAATAATTGGGTAAGGAAAAGACAAATACCCTTCCAAAATCCGGTTTTAGACTTTCCCTATTTGAACAACCCAACTTCAAATGGTCATATCTCACTCATACGAACTCAGAATCGCACAAAATCGGCGGCGTTGGAAAGATTATTCCAAGATATTTCCTAGGATATCTAGAAACACACCTAACTCATCCTGATCTAGGAGTTATGATCATTTGAAGTTGACCAAAAATCTAACTTAACATACTTGAACAAATTTTTCCAGATTTTTATGTTCTTTCCAAAAATGACTATTTTCACTTTTTAACTTTTTTCTAGTTACAGGGTGTTACAGCCCCGCCCTGCATAACATTTTTTTCATTTTCAACTGCGCACCCCGCATAGACCCTCTCCCCATAAACCCGTCCCGCATAATTTTTTTAATATTTTCTTTTCTAGTTAAGTTTGATACTAAAAATAAAATTCATAAAAATAAATATATATTTTTATTAAGTTGTATTAATTTAATAGGGTAGTGACTTAAAATTTTATTTTTTAGAGGTCAATTGGGAAACATGTAAGAAATTGAATTATTTTTTATTGAACCATTTTCATTTACTATCTTAAATATTTTAGTAGCTTTAAATAATTTATCTTAATAAATAATGCTCTATCACTTTTATAACATGTAAAAAATTAAAATTAAGTTTAAACCCACATAAAATCACATATACATGCAGCCCAGCCCGCCCACCCCGCCCCGCATAGCCTTAAACCCACTTCACCCCGCATCCGGCCCGCCCATTGCCATTAATTTGTTCCGCAAGGCCCCATTTCGTGCCTGCCAAATATGATACAATAAATATTTATTCAAATTAATTAATACATACTGAATATTTATGTTTTTAACCACTTCATCTTAATAGGATCTTAAATTTATGATTTTAATCTAGAAATAGTATCATCTACACACTAATGGATGGAAAGAAAAATTGTTGACCTTGAAAAAAGAGAACCTTAAAAAAATAATATCATCTACACACTAATAATATGATGATTTCTAACAATTCATCATCATAAAAAGAGAACCATTATAAAAAAAATATTAAAAAAGAGCGACAAAAAAGAATAGGTTTGAGATTTATAGTTGATAAAGAAGTATAAAAAATAAATTTGAAAGATCACCTTCTGAATGTAATTACACTCAAATCCCAATTATGTGTCTTTATGCTACATGAGAGTTTCAAATCACTGAACAAAATATTATGGAGAACAACTGATCCTAAGGAAAGAATTGCACTATTAGAAATTCTTGAAAAAGCTATCTAACAAATGCTTCATAAGTTTTGCGATATTAATAGGACAAATAAATATTGCATCCCTGCTTTGGCACTATAACTAATTTCTTCAGATTTATTACACGATCAAACAAAACTTCAAAATTAAGGAAGCTAGTTATGTGCATACGACTACAAATTGGTAAAATATTCTTTATATTCTTCAAATTCCGTAAGAAAACGTCAATATTTTTTTCAATTTCTTATTATTTTTTTAGAGCCCTTTTGGCATTGCTGCTAAAAACAATTTATTTTAAGAAGCACTTTTCAAAAATGCCTTTTTAGAAAAGTGTTTTTGGGGGAAAAAATAATTTGTGTTTGGCTAATTCATTTTGTAAAGTGTTTTTTATAAGCAAATTGCGTTTGACTGATCTTTTTAAAAAGTGTTTTTAAGAGTCAAATTATAAAAAAGAACAACTATTAATGTACTTTTAATATTAAAATTATTTAATTGAGAGAAACTATTTTAAATATCTATTATAAAAAAATTAATTAAATTTTTTTATTTAAATTAAACTGTACATATTTAATTTTTCAATCAATATTATACCTTTTTTAAGAGGCTGAAATCTATAATTGTTATTTTTTTTCCTTTTTGTAATCTTGCAAAAATATTGTTGTTACCTCTTTTCCAGTTCTGCAAAATAATATATAAAATATAAAATTTATTATATAAAAATAAAAAATAAAATTCTAAAATGAAATTTAACCAAGCTTAGGAAATATATTAATTAATTAATAAGAGATATATTGATAAATATGTATATATGAAAAGAATATTTTGGTCTTGAGAAAAAATATTTTTTTTTGTTTTAAGAAGCATCATTTTTAGTTTCTTCCCAACAACATAATAACTTGTTTCTGCGTCCATTTAAAAACATTTTTACTGATTTACCGAACACTTAATTTTTTAATAAAAACACTTTATTTTTTTAAAATAAGTGTTTTTGACCTCCCAACGACAATGTTAAACAGACTCTTAGGCAATGGACACACTTTTACCACTGAGCTATGGCTCATTACTATTGTTGAGGGTGTCCAAAATACTTAATATATCAATATAAAGTAAGATTTGGCCTATATATATAACGAAATTTTCCGACAAAAGGTGTCCAATTGGACACCCTGGAGCAACTGTAGCTCCGCCCCTGCATCTATATGGATGATCACCCTCCGAGCCAACTGAGTCATCAATGAATGACATGTAATTTAATATTATTATCTTTTTATGATTTCCAAATTCCAAATTAGTTTGCTACACTTTTGAAAATTTTAATGAGTATTAGCTCTATCGTCTAGTACAAATAAAAACAAAAAATTCACATCAAAATTTAAGCAAGTCAAAAGAAATCACCTAATTTTTTCATTAATTATTATATGATAAAGACGGATGAATGAATTTGACATCCAAAGTCAAATTCACACTAGATATTTTCATTTTAATTCAACTCCAATTACATATAGAGAAGGTGGGTGAACACCTGCCGCTACACGGAGTACAGCACATAGCATTAAATGGAATTATATGTAAGAGTGATTTTGAGCTGTTGGTCAATATATGAGCAAATCACATGCCTAATTTCATAATTTCAAAATAGGAATAAAAAAAATCAAACTTTAGGATGATAATAGCTAAAAGGGCTAAAAATATTTTTAAATATATCAAAATATTTTTATAATTAATTTGATCTAAAAATATTCTTAGGTTAAAGTAAAAAATTATGTCACGTCACACGTCTTTGTTGGTAGCGCAGTGGACAGGCAGGTTGTCACTCAGGAGTCACGTGCATTAATCTTGGGCACGTAAGTCCAATATATGAATCCCAACTCTGCCCCACATGAACAAGATCCATTATGGAGGAAAATGACACATGAGTATATCAAAACCTATCAGGACACCATGTACAATCCTATTTAATATTTTACTAAATCATTACGGACTTAAAAAAAGAGCACCATGTCGGTCGTGTTATTAGCCTATACATCTACTCCCTCCTTTCATTTTTAGTCTGTTTCAAAAAGATTGATCTCTTTTTGTTTTTGGTAACATTTTAATTTTAGTTTTTCATGTGGCATGTTTAAAACCACAAGATTAAAGAACAATTTTATATATTTGACATAACTTTAATTTAAGACCCCAAGATTCAAAAGACTTTCATTTTTTTCTTAAACTCCATGTCAAATCAAACTAGATCATTATTTATGAAACGGAGGGATTAACTTTTTTGGTTTCTGATATCTAATATCATACGTGGTTTATTGTGTTTAGGTGACTGCAGCCTATTGGTACTGTTCATTGGATTTATACTCTGCACTGCTATGCAATTAGTTGTCATATTTTTATTTTAATTACTGTTTTGATTTGCTGAAACCTGATAATCTTTCGAAAACAAGATATCTACCTCGGAGAGAGTGATAGAATTATGATTTTGACAAAACTATCATTCACACCCCACCTATATATATATATGATGAAGAAAAGAAAACAGAGTAGATAATTAGAAACAAAATGACCAACTTATTCTTCCTCCAATTTCTCCTATTGACCACTGCTTCATCCTTAACTCACATCTCAAGCCAGACAGTTCCACCACCACCACCACCACCACCACCGCCGACATCCGCCGCAACTCCACCGTCCCGCGCGGCGCAAGAATTCTTGGATGCACATAACAAGGCAAGAAGTGAAGTGGGTGTTGGCCCATTGACATGGAGTCCAATGTTAGCCAAAGAAACTAGCCTTCTTGTTCGTTACCAAAGGGACAAACAAAATTGCAGCTTTGCAAATTTAAGTAATGGCAAATATGGTGGCAATCAATTATGGGCTAGTGGTACAGTGGTGACCCCACGAATGGCGGTCGATTCTTGGGTTGCTGAGAAGAAATTTTATAATTATGAAAATAATTCATGTACAGGAGATGATAAGTGTGGAGTTTATACACAAGTTGTTTGGAAGAAATCGACAGAATTGGGTTGTGCGCAAGCTACTTGTTCGAAAGGATCTGCTACTCTTACTGTATGTTTCTATAATCCACCTGGAAATGTAATTGGAGAGAAACCTTATTGATCTGTGATTTTACATGATTTGTAAGGTAACTTTTGTGTATTCAAGTTTGTAGCTTATAATAAGAAGTTACTCTGTTCATTTGCTGGTATTCTCCATTCTCTTTTTCACTTTCAGTATAATTGGTTCAGGGAGACTAAATCTAGAATTTAAATTTTATGGGTTTCAACTTTTAGTTTTTAATTCGGAATCCATTACATGAAACTACGAGTTCAAAAATTTAGTAATTGTTGAAATTTCAATAAATGTCGTGTATATCAAGGTGGGGAGCATTTTTATCGAAAACATTGAATTTGTTAAAAGAATGAAAAAGTCCTACGTTTAACAATGAGATAAGATGATTTTCTTATAAGGCTATTACAATCTAATTCTTTTGAGCTAACTTTTGAGATTGACTTAGATTCAAGATCATTTGTTTAACTGCTATTAGATTGGGACCATATATGTTGATGTTGGGACCCCCAATGAAATTTGATGAGGTGGGGTGCTAAAAGAATGAAATTTCTTTACAGAATTCAGTTGAACTTATTGAATGTAGAGAGAGATCTAGCATATCGACACAAGGTTCATTTGAATTCATTATTTTCAACGTAGAACATAAATATATATTTAAAAATTCATGAAATTGCACAAATAATAGATACGAACTCATAACTGAGTGGAGTGAGGGGCATTAGAGGGAAAAAAATTAATTGAAGTAGGGTGGAGCTCGCTCTCACTCCTCATAGAGGGTTAGAAAGTGTCAGTTCTCATAGCAAAGATAGCATAGGTTCAATGCTAAGAATCTAAGTGTTGACCCATAAAACTTAAAATTCTGAATCCGCCTCTGATTGAATTTACCTGGTATCCGCGCCTTTGACCGGAGACAACCAAGAATCCTAATATAAAGAGGAGCTTGGGATCAAGACGTAGTTGATTGATGCAACCACGCCCACAACAATGTGAATGTGAATTATATATCAAAAAGTTGAAGCCAAAAAATGATGTTGCATACAAAACACAGATTGTAGGCATTCTTCAGTCAAATCCTCCATTCTAACTCCAAAATTTGTATGCAGTTATACAGAATAGAGAAAAGGAAATAAGTTCCCTCTGAAAAGGAAAACACAAAAGAAAAAGAGAGGTCTCACAAAACAATCTTTTCCCCCCTTTTCCCACTCTCAGTAATTCCACATAAGATAGACAGTGATTTTCACTTAGCCTTAACGAGACTCGAACCACGACCTATTGATTGGAGGTCGAAGTGGCTTACTACTAATCAAATCTCTATAATCACTTAAACAAGCTTTAACACACCATTAAACTAGACATTTCACCAGCTCCTTCATGATTAGATACTGGAAAGCAAAATTATGAGGTACATATTCGATGTTCTTGTGAGAATTCTTCTGCTGAATCTTCGTTATGCTTCTTGTAAAAGATTCAGGTAAATATTGCTGGATCATCTCAATAACACCAGCTGGAAGTAGGCCAGAATCTTTAGCAAAGGACTCCACAACTTTTGGCAAAACAACTTTCTGATCCTTCTTCAAACCAAAAGTTGCTCTGATGTATTCTTCTTTTGCTGCTTCTAGCTCCTGAAACACTCTCTTCGGTGTATAAACTCGTACCTGACAATGGAAACGTTTGCCCCGTGAGACAATCAAATGTCATAATTGTTTATCAAGTCCTGATGTCAATTTCTAGCCTTATAAAAAGATATTGCAGCAATGTTCAATGCCATGTAATTCAATTATTATTGAATACAAGGGAAAATGATAATCGCAAGCTTTAAGGAGAAAGGAAGATTATGGACAATACCGCAGGATCTGAATGATTGCCTGAGCAGAGTGCAAAGTGCAGAAGGGGTTCTGGATGTTCAATAGCATAGGTTCGTCTTTCATCGCCTGCCTTAAATTTTCCCCTAGAAGAAAGTAACAAGCGAAGCCACTGCAATACAAGTACCAAATTTGAGATGCCAACTGTGAAAGACTAGTAAAACGAGACATGTAGGGATCAGAAAGTACTAGGCATGAGTATCGGTCACTTCATATGAATACCGTAGGGACAAGATTTTTACAAGAAAAAGCAGATCCTTAGATGCTTTTGCGAGATTCTCGAATAAAATTGGTTCGTGAACTAACACAACTACTTCTAGAGGTTTTGTGTAGTAAAGAACATAGTTGCTGAATATGCAATTTAAGCAGAAATGCATGTATAACAGGAAACTATTTTAGAGGTGTACCTTTCCTGGATTAGACACCTGACATCCCAAGATAGAGTTCTGAATCACATTCGCACTGACTACATGACCACCGACATTATAGGCAGCCTGGATTAAGTTAAAAAGTAAGACAAAATCTACCAAACAACTCTTGGCCAAAGAAATAAGTTTGTCTCACTAACCTTCAAGAGTAGATAAACTCTCTTCACATTCTTTTGTGGAATGCCATAAGTTAAAAATGCCTAGATAGGAATAGTTGAAAAACATCGTAAGCTCAGAGTGGATATGGAACTTCATAGATTTCTTAACCTATAATTCTGAAAGTTTAATCAAGAAGGAGAATTACATGCATCACCAATGCATTATGTATGTTAATCCAGAATGCTAGCTTTTCTTCATGACTCAATTTTCCTGGATCTATTACTTCTAGGCGAGAAACAATTGACCTGCAATGTAAAAGATTATTGTGCATTTTACAGCAAGAAATAGCTAAAGTACGTCCCACGAAATGCCTGAATCTCAGGTTTCCTTACCTGAAATTTTGCAACAAAGGCTCAATATCACCTAGTTTGTGACTATCTTTATGTATACATTGTATTTCAACCATTGAGCTGTAAGGTACACTCAACTCCTTCAATCCTTCCACATGAAAAGGATTGTCACGAACATCAAACAATGAATCTTTCCTTGATCCTGGGCTCCATATGTCACATTGGTCTTTCGTAGAAAAGGCACTCATTGATGAAAAGGATGAGGTTGGCGAGAGACACTGATTTGCAAGTGGAGGATCAGCAAGTTTGCAAAATATGGTGCACATGCACCTTACCATGTCCTCAGACATCTTGTTTGGTGTCTCTGGAACATGATCAGAAATACGGGTGCCAAGATGCTCTGCCAAACTGATTAAATTTGAAGAAGAATTCTGCGCGTACTGCAAAGAACAAATTAAAGTAAAACTCTTAATTCTCCACTTTTCATTGTTCTGCCATAGCGAAAATCATGACACTATAACACGGATAGATACAAAAGTAATATCTAATCATTTCCCTTTTCGTCAAAAAGGAAAAAGTGCAGTAAAAACTTATCTCTGATACAACGTACCTCCATCATAGATGAAGGTTGAGACTGACAAGCACGCAAAGCTTTGCCTGGTATATCCCCTGTTGTGGAAGCTTTCTTTGTCAGATTCGAATGTTGAGTTAGTGAGGAACGACTTCGATGGACCACAGATTCTCTAACTCTGTCTTCTGCTGTGCTAGTTGTTTCTTTCCATGGATTTGGCACTGACTGTCTATCAGGTTGAGCACAAGAATTTGTCCTTCTCACTTTAGAGATTTAGAAAATCGAAGGCACCTTCTCATTTTGGCATACATAGGAGATTTTAGTATATCATCTCTTGTGGGAGGATACAAGGATGAGCTCTGTTGATCACATGCTCTTTTACTATATAAGGAAAGAAGATACTGCTCCAAACGCCCTTTTTCCGACTCTAGTACTGCAATTTCTCTAATCAGTTCTGTAGTTGGCTGGATCTAATTGAAAAAGACACGTGACCAACACAGAGGTTATTAAAAACAACACAAAAAAAAGCTCAATTTTGATAAGAATAACCATGAGTGCGACGGTGAAAAAAATTATGGCAAATTTACAATACAGTATGTGAGCTTTACACTAGCTATGTTACTTCACAAGGAGATGTAAGAAGTTTGAAATGCTTAAATTTACACAAACAACTGTCGGAATCTCTTACTAGAAGTAACCAGAATAATATGTCATACTATAGTGTTTTCATTAAGGTTACAAGGAACAGGAGGAGATACCTCAGGCATTGAGATCGTCTGAGTGATGTTTTGCGAGAAAGATTCATATCCCAATGCTTTCTCTAGAGAACGTCGAACTGTGAGTTGGTGCTCTAATCTTCCCTCGAGTTGCATTATCTGTAAAGTAGTTAAGTTTTCGACCAATTTATACATTAATAATGTGTTGAACCAACTAGAACTAATTAACAGTTTCATCATCTCAATTTTCTTACCTCTTCCTTCAAAGAACTTCCGACTTCCTCAAATGACTGCTTCTTCTTGCTCTTACTACAGTCATTTCTATCACCCTTATCCTAGACAAAAAAAAAGGAAAATATATCCTCAAATATCCCAAATGCTTGGTTAATCTAAGGCGTGTTCGTTGTTCATTTTCCTTCCTTTATCTTTGAGAGAAATTTGAAACTTTAGGCAATT
Source organism: Solanum chiquidenum (assembly GCA_029582725.1). Taxonomy (NCBI): domain Eukaryota; kingdom Viridiplantae; phylum Streptophyta; class Magnoliopsida; order Solanales; family Solanaceae; genus Solanum; species Solanum chiquidenum. The sequence goes on along the minus strand of JAJOOS010000869.1, from coordinate 35,724 downwards.
GTCTGATGATGTAAAAACAAACTTGAAAGCGCACAAGGAAGAAAAACTACAATGCAAGTTAGCAAGATAAGGATCAAAAGTTCATGATGAGTCCAACAAAAAGTGTAACTTTTTTGGCACATTTTGCTATGAAAGCTCTAATATAAAAACAGGATGAACACATGGAAGCTTCCTTACCAAATTCAATTGATTAGAGTCCTCTACTGAATGATCCACATTGTCTATGAATCCGCGTGTATACGGGAAACTGCATTCGTGAAGATCAAATAGTAAAGAAAATGTTACAAAATCATACTAGCATAGGAGATTAAGCTAAAAAAAAAAACATTTTCTGGAGTACAAAATGGCTCCTACTATAAACAAACTTCATACAAAAAACTAAAACACTAGGAAATTAACAAGAGAAAATAACAAAAGCTCTTCAATTTTCTTTTTTCCGTTTTTGCTACAAAACCTTTGAACTTTTGCTTTCTAAGACCAACATCAATGAAATTGAATCAAGAAAATTGCAACTTAGAGAAACCCCAAATACAAAAAAAACAGAGAAAGAAAGATTACAAAATACTACTCTCTCTGTTTCAATTTACGTGATATCATTAGGATTTCAGAGTCTAACAACTTTAGTTTTGATGGTGACTTATAATAATTAACAATTCAAAATATTTAAAAGACAAGAAAAAATCACATACAAAGAAAAACTAGTTGGACTCTCGAAAACAGAACGGTACCACGTAAATTGAGACATAGGAATTAAACATACAATAACAAGAAGAAATCAAATGGTTACCTCTTCGAACGCTTGTGTTTAAAATTGGTTACTTGCATTTGCAATATCTTTCTCCAACACCCTTTTCAAGAACTATCCTGAAAGTTTGCCATGAACATATTCTGAACTTTCAACACTAAAAAAACTTGCAAATACACAAACAAAACAGCCAAGAAAAGGCAACCCTTTTGACAAAGAATTAAAGTAAGTGGTGCATATATACTCTTTTGCTCCAAAAAAATCTGTTACAGGCAGAGTCCCAATACACAAGCTTTTTAGTAGTAAGGGTGAAGGAACTAAACCTTTTCAACAAAGAGCACATTAAATCTACTAAGTACAACACCTCCAAAAGCAAAAATCTTTACTTGATTACAAGGAAAGTCCTTTAAAGTGATGGCTGAATAATGAAGTGCAAATTAAAACTATAACTTTACAAGAAATTGATGAAAATCAAAAAATAAAATTAATGACAGCATATAATTGGATTACTAATTTAAGTTGACAAATACTTTAGACTGTAAATTATTGGGAGTAGTATAAATTGAGTCATGGGGCTAGTGACAAGTGACAACAATGTTAGTAGACCATCCTAAGTTGGGGTTAAAAACAGAACATATATACCCGCTGCGTTTTAATATGTTTGGCTTACTTTATTTTTTAGTTAATTTTTTTATTAAGAAAAACGTCTCTTTCATTTTAATAATTCTTGTATTGTGAAATAGTTAAGACCATAAGATTATAAAATATTTTGCTACATTATACATATTTCTAATCTAAGAATATAATATTCAAAAAATTATTTATTTTACTTTTTAAAACTCTATGTAAAATCAAAAAATAGAGGAATAGATTAAAAACAGGTCTAATTAGCATGTCTGAGGCCTTACCTTTGTTGGAAATTTGTGTTTTTGAAGTCATTAACAGAAAGTTTGTATGCTTGAAAATTAGAGGTCTACTGAGTCCTGACACACTTGAACAAGTGTTTTATGTAGATCCAACAACTCAATAAATTAAGACTATATATTATATGTGCAAGTGTGTATAATTCAAGCTTATTATAACCACTATTTATAAGGAATAGCATCTCATCAAAGCTTAAACAATAGATGATCTTTTTAGTTGCTACTTATGGTTTTATCCAAAAAATATCATGCTTATGCATAACTGAAAATCAACTAAGAAAAAAGTTACTATTATTTGTTAAATTAATTTTAATCAAATATGAATGGTGTATTTTGTCGTTGAAGAGAGTTTGGATAAACCCCTCGACGCTATCTAGCTCGGCCCCTGTCCTAAAAGGTTTAGCTAGAGACAATCGCTGCAATTTAAAAGCTTCGAGAAATCAATCACAAAATTGATCAGTCGTTATACATATATATCTATCTGAAAATTAGTTTAATTTTTTATTGGTCTTCTACTTGAGGTCCTGAATTCAAAAACTTTTTCTATATGTAAAATAGAATTTTAAGTAGAATCAAATGTAACAAAAATGATCAATTGCTACACGTATATATCTATTTGTAAAATACAATTTTATGAAGGCGTGCTTATCATTCACGAGACATCAAAGAACACTTACCTAGCCCTAGGATGGGAGGAGAAGGGTTCCGAAGCTCTTGAAATCGAGTGAAATGAGGGGAAATGAGAGAATAGGTCAGATTTTACGTATTTATAGAAGCTGTCCGAGATCATTTACGGCCACTCGTGTTTGGACGTACATCGAACATGTATGTGGGCGGGCCGTAAATGGACAAGCCTTCTTAAAATCTAAAATTTGAATCTTGAAAATAAGATATGTTAGATATCATAAGTAAATCTAACTTGATGGCATAAACATGATTTAAATTAAGAAGTATATATTACCTAATTAATCTCCATCACAATTGAGATCTAAATCTTGTAATTTAAAGCAATTTTGGAATACCTTTATTGTCATTTTATACTCTCTCAAGGGGATCTATGTATACGGGTGGGGTCATCGCATCGAAATGTTTTGATACATTTTATATATATATATATATAAACACTCAAAAAAATGATAGGGCACGTAGTGCCAGTGGTGTAGAAGCTTCTATATGTATTATACTTGTGGATGCGAATGTTAGTTAGAAGCTTATTGCTTACTGGGGGGGGGGGGGGGTGTCAAAAGTTTAAACTCAATTTGGACAATTATTTTGACAAACCATAGTAAGCCCTTTATTGTTTAAAAAAACAATAGAATGGAACCTCCACCTCTAATTAATACTAGGGAAAAGGGTTTGATATACCCCTCAACTTTGTTATTTGGAGTTGATATGTCTCTCGTTATGAAAGTGACTCATATATACCCTTATTGTTATACAAACGGCTCACATATACCCCTACAGTTACAAAATGAGCTCACATATACTCTTCATTTAATGGAAGTGAAAAAAATTAGTTTTAAATTTATATTTTTGACTTTTTGATTTTTTTTAAAAATCATTTAGGGGTATGCATGATTTTTCTAGCAAATTTCAAGGTATGTTATAATTTTTTTCGGACATAAATTATTTTTTGACTTCTTGATTATCATTATTTGAGTTTCTTATTCTTATTTTTTTAAATAAATAAATAAATAAATAAATTTACCACTAGACAGTGTCTAGCGGTCTTTTATTAAACATAAAAAATATCAATAGGGACAAGTACAAGCAAGGGGGGCTAGGCCTTACCTTACTAATCCTAATGAATTGAAGTACCTAACTTCTGCTACCTAACAAACATGAAGAAAATGAGAGCTAGAGAGAACTAAGTATTTTCTGATCATCACAGAGTTGTATTACAAATAAGGATGCTTATATAATGTAAAAATATGTCAATCAAGAAGAAAGTTGAGTTACCAACTTCAAACTTTCTATTACTAAAGCATGAATTAAAAAAGATTGATTGCCCATCAAAAGTAACTTGAAGTATTTTTCTCTTGTCTTCTTCTTCAAACCTATCCAACAACACTTGATGATTCATACCTTCTTTATGGATTTATTGGATTTAGTTGAACCTATTGATACTGTCAAATGGTTTTACTTTGTCTGTCGCATCGGTAGGTGCCTTGGAACAAACTCCTCAGTCATTTTACCGTCCCAACTATGTTGCCTTCCGAGCAAATGACATAAATGGTCCCTAAACTATCATAGTAGGTCTAAAATAGTCCTTTAACTATACAGTTGGCAAATATGGCCCTTTAACTATCCACCCTTTTGTCAAGTTTGGTTTCCATCCACTTTTTTAAAAAACTGTTAGTTAACACCGTTAAATTGAACTATAGTGCTCTGGTTTCAACAATTGTTGTGCAGAAAATAACTTAAACTACAACAAAAAATAGCAGCTATCAAACTTTGATCGAATTGCAGCACCAGAACACCCAAAAAAACGAGCAGAAAACTGCATAATCAGCACCAAACTATACATAATACATCACTAGACAGCAGCATCAAACCACCAAAAAATCAGCACCAAACTGCACAAAAACAGCTCCCAAAACGTCACCAAACTGCTGCACATACAGCTCCAAAAACGTCACCAAATTGCTGCACAAACAGCAGCACCAACCACCAAAAATCAGCACCAAACTGCACAAAACACAGCTCCAAAAAACGTCACCAAACTGCACAAAAACAGCTCCAAAAACGTCACCAAACTGCTGCACATTTGTTGACGGTTTTTATAAAAAGTGGATGGAAACCAAACTTGACAAAAAGGTGAATAGTTAAAGGACCATATCCGTCAACTGTATAGTTAAGGGACTATTTTAAACCTACTAGGATAGTTTAGGGACCATTTATGTCATTTGCTCTTGCCTTCCATATGTCTTCTTGTTGCTTTTGTTGCTTTCACTTCTTTGTTGCCTAGGTGATATATCCCCTTCCCTAGCCACTCTATCAAAACAACTGTCCAACATATTGCCTTCCTCATCTTCATCAAGAGAATCCTCACCCAAATCCACTCCATCTTCATCAAGAGAATCCTCACCCAAATCCACTCCATCTTCATCAAGGAATCCTCACCCAAATCCATTGTATTTGACACTAAGGCACTTGACTCATTCTTACTTGCAAGCACACATTTAAGCACAAATACAGGATTTTTTGGACTTAATTTGCTATTTAAAGTAGGTGGTGAGACTTGTTTTTCTTGGATCAAATCGTGGTCATTCTCTGTTAACCTTACTTGCTTTCCATTAGTCTTCAATAAAGCATCAAAGTTATTCGAACATAATAGGTCTCTTGAGGCATTACTAGTATCTTGCCTCTTCTCACTATTATGAAAATTTTCAGTCGGACCCCTTTTCACTATATGGAGAATTATTTTGACTAGTAGGGGAAAGACTCCGACTACTAGTTGATTTTTTGCGTGCAACCAGTGTCCAGTTTTTAGTTGGATTCTCATTTTCAACTTGCAAAACATGCTGCCCAAAATTTTCAGCATCTTCAACATTAGATGTATCCATTATTTTGTCCTGAATCCGTTAATTTTTGCCCTGAATTAACTCGCGGCGCATCAACCCCAACTCTTGGTGTTCCCCCTGCGTTTTTAGTTGCATTAGACATCAAACTCAGCCCAACTTCTTTTGACTGCACCTCATTGTAGCTGCCTGTTGGTTATTGCAATCACCTTTATTTTCGGTAGTTGTTTGAACACCAATATTACTTATATCAACATCCATTGAGTTTACACGATTTTTCTCGAAAGTGGAAGCAACAAATTGTCGATCTAAAGAAGTAGCTTTACTTTGATCGACATCTACAGTCTTTCTTTTTTTATTTAATATCTCTCTCGCATTGCCTTGATACTTTTCACTATCGGTAGTACCTTTTAAAGCACCTTCAATGGTATCGTCAATTTGTTTGTTATTTTGATTTCTTTTCGAAATTAAACGACAACTATCTTCATCATGACCTTGGTGCTTACAATAATTACAATACATAGGTAGATTATCATATACAATCTCCTGAAAAACCTCGATCAACTTACCAGATTTTCCATCCACAAACTGCAACCTTATACGATTTGGAAGCTTTTCCATTAGATCAAGTATAACCTTGACCCTAGCCGTGCTAGGTCTTGACTTGATTTGAGTAGCTTTATCTATAGTTATTGATTTCCCAACTACTGATGCTATAGACAACAGAGACTTCTTTGCAAACAAATCTGGAGATAAGTTCGATAAAGAAATCCAAACCAGAGCTAACGTAGTTTCCTCCTTAGGGTTATATCCAATGGACCATGGAAAAACCCTACATTGGTGCTCCTCTCCATTGTAGATAAGATAATTAACTGAGCGAGATAAAGCTAGTACATAATCTTCATATAGATCAAACCTCAACAAAATTTGTCTTGGAGCAAGTAAGCCAATTAAACAATTGCCCTTGGTACCAAGATGTTTCGGTAAAATTGACCTTAATACCTTCAAATCTAGCGTACAGGCCATGGGATAATTTAAACACCACTGCTTGATGTAATCCCTCTTTGATCATAAAGTCTTGCCTTTCCTCCATTGAAAATGTGATAGTAGGTTCTCCATGAATTATTTCGATTGATTTTACAATGGTTTTTGAGTTAATTAGGGTAGATTGTTTAGAATTTATAGTATTGGAATTGAAAAGGGTGGCGTATGTGTTGGTTTGGGGTGGTGGGGCGGACTGGACAGCCTCGAAAGGAGGTCGTCCAGTGGTCGTAGCAGCCATGACTGCTGCATGCCGACCTAGGGTTTGAAGAGTAGTCCCCGTAATCCGTGATTTTCCGTATTCTCTTAGGACTTGAGTAAAAGTTGATTTTATTTTTTTTCTTTCATTCCTTAGTGTAATGAAAAAAATTTAAAACTATTTTTTTTGTTGCTATATTATAATTTAAAACTGTATTTTTCGGATATATTGTAATTTAGTTTTTGTATTTGAAGAAAAAAATTGGGTCATCTATAATAAATTTTACAAGAATATTAGCGAAACTTAAATAAATTTGACCATCAAAATAATAAATCTAAATTAGTCATTAAAATAAAAAAAAGTTAAAAAAATAATATATGTTTGAGGAGGATTTAATATACTCATATGAGATTATATATTTTTTAAATTCCGTTAGAGGAAAAGAGTATATGTGAGTCATTTGTATAATAGTAGGGGTATATATGAGTCATTTTCATAACGAAGAGTATATCAGCTCTAAATGACAAAATTGAGGGATATATCAGACCCTTTTCCCTTTTATTTATCGATCCGCTAATAGAAATCCCAATTTTGAGTACCTATATAAATATATTGGGCAAATATATATATCGTGTCTATTTCTTTTACTTTGCTGACGCAGTTGTGGAACAGAATATACGTCTTATTCCATATTATCAGAAAACTTTGTTAAATTCTTTTCATGAGACTCAATTCATATCTTTTTTGTTGTGTCTATTCAAGTGTCAAGTCTACAAAGCATCTTCTAATAAAGTGGTACATAAAAGATGCTCCCTTTATTCCATATTTTTTTTTGGTTTCCCACTCGATGTTCAGAGTCCACATTGAAGCTCCAACTAAATCCGGATCGCTCTCTGCAGGGCTCATTCGGGGGTGATGCTCCCAACAAGATTTTTTCCATACCCAGGACCTTTATTCCATATTAAATTAATGAGAAAGAGTGTAAAAAATCAGTTAATATGAAATAAAAAGATAGTTAAAAAGTGTTTTGCCAATAATCAAAATTTGATTATTTAAGCAGCTTCTTCTTTCAACTTTCAAGAAACTCACGGTACTAAAATGGTCAAACAGAGATTAGATAAAAGCATTTCGGACTACAACAAAAATAGTTTTTAGCAGCAATAAAAATGTATACTAATAAAGAGTTTTTCCGATATTAGTTAATTGTCATTGAATTCAATGTCACTATAAGCTTTAGGTATACATTTACCAAGAGGGTCAATTGCCTCTAAAAAAATATTTAGTGGCAATTAAGTTATTATCGTTAAAGATCATTTTTAGACAGTACTGGTGTGCTTTTAGCTAGTCTTGCAACTCTTCAAAAAATATTATTCGACTAACATTCCTAGAACAGTGGTTGAATCAAAATTTTCACTAAGGGGTTTCAAAATATAAAGAAGTAAAGAAATGAAGAAGCCGAATGAGGGGTTACATATATTGTATATACATAAAAATTAATTCGAACTCTATAAATAGTGTAATTTTCCATTGAACAAAAATTAATGAACCCCTCGACACTACCTAGCTCGGACCCTGTCCTGAAAGGTCTAGCTAGAGACAATCATTGCAATTTAAAAGTTTCGAGAAATAAATCACAAAATTTAATAGTGTATCACCAAATTCAATCTAACTGCGAATCAGACAAATTAGAAGTGATACCAGTAATACAGTTTGACCTCAAACTGACGTCTAGCTTCACGGACGGAGCTTGTATTTAAAATTTAAATCACGACAAAATTTAATAATTTTAACCTAAATTTATATTTGTATTCGAAAATCTGTTTAATATATCAATATTTATTAAGAATTTAATTTTAAAAAATCATATTTTAGAGTCTAGAAACTGTGGTAATAAATCAAAGAGAAAAGGCTTAAATATGTCATTGAATTTTATGAAGACTTATATGTCATCTGTTAAAATTTTGACTTATTTATGTCATTTTTATTTGAGAAAATGCTCATATGTGTCATTATTTGTAAACTAAAAAATATTTTCGATTTTGAAGCCACTTTTTATACGTGGTCAATTATGACTCAGTCACGTCACTAATTAAATTATTTTTTAAAGGGGAAAAGACTTAATTTCAAATATGTCATCGAACTTTGAGAAAAGACTCATCTATGTCATTCGTCAAAAGTTTGGCTCATTTATGTCATTTCAGTTAATAAATAATGATGTGGATGAGTCTTTTCTCAAATGGAAATGGTGTAGATGAGCCAAATTTTTAGCATATGACATAGATGAGCCTTTTTTCAAACTTCAATGGCATATTTGAGCTTTTTCCTAAAAATCAAATTACTTTATTAAAATGTACTTATGTTAATTTATGTGACGTAATTAGATTCGATATGAATTTTTATTTTTTTATAGATTTAAATATGTACTACTATATGACTCCAAAAGTTTTTCATTAAAAGCAAAAAAGGACACTTTAAAATTAAATTATTTTAAATAAAAAAAATACATTATTCTTTTTATACTAATTTTTTTAGTTCCGAGATTCGGTATTCGGTGTCAAGAACCCACATAAGATTTCCAACTAGATTTGGATCGGCCACTCCAGAGCCTATTCGGAGGTGGTATTCCTAACAAAATTTTCTCCACACCCAAAATTCAAACTCAAAGATATAAATTAAAGTAAAATAGTCTCACAACTACATCATAATCCATGTTAGGTCTTTTTGCACGAATTAAAAGAGAATAGTATATCACATAAAAATTTGTCGTCTGAGAACTATATAAGTTGCATATCATATAAGTGGAAATATAGAACGGGAAACAGAAAAGTTCATTACTGACTTATAAAAGCAACGTATGACTGTATGTGACAAAAAGACACTTGCAAGTTGCAATTGCAGACTCGAAAACAAAAAGAGGGAGTAACTAGACAGTGATGGTTCGATGACAGAAACTAAAATCGTAAGCATATGTTATAAGTGGAAAATTAGAAGGTGAAACAATTTACTAGTTAAAGGTAATTTCAAGATCAATAGATTTTTCTATGATTCAATGCTGAAACACTGACTGCAAGCTCTAAAGCATAAAGTACATGGAAAAGAAAAAGTCAATGCCAAAACCACACATGTAAGTTTTTTTTGCATGTGACCTGTTCATGCTTTCTGAGGAGTTGTTGTCAATGCCAAAACCACACATGTAAGTATTTCTAGCTTGTACCAATAGCACAAGAGCACTTCTATGCTTTCATGGGTACACTGTTTACTATATCCTAATTTCTATCAGTTTTTTAAAATAGATATATATATACATATGATTTTTCGAAAGTTAGAGGTTGCACGTACCCCTCTCCATAGTGTGGGTCCGCCTCTGGTCAAAACTGTGTTTATCCCAACAAACATATGCCATTTTTCTTCCATCTTGTAAGCTTACTTTATCTATCAACACTATCGCATGGAACACTTGGATGAACAGGTTAGTTAACATGGGTCATAAATACTGTAATACATACCTCATTTTCCGTCGTGCAGAATAACACTTAGACATACTCTATAATTTGCAATATTACGCATATTATGAGATTTTGGTGCGTTCAGATATGTCTAGATACATGTATTTCAAGATACATGAAGTCAAATTTGTTCTAGATACATTGTATCAAAGTGGATTTACATGTATCTGAGATACATTACAAATCTCACTCGTCTTTCTCTCATATCGCTCGCCAAATCACACCAGATACATACTGATACATGTATCTTGATACATAACAAAATCTTGCTCGCCTCCTCCCCATCTCGCTTGCCTTTTTCTCTATTTTAGTGTATGTGGTAGCAAAAATACATGTATCTAAATATATCTCTTCTCAATATATGGTAGGAAACTCTTAATTAGTGGTAAAATACGTAATATTTTAAAAGTATAAATAATAATATATATGATAGTGAAGTATGTTTAATTAGTATTTTATTTTATTCCCTTAACCAAACCTCCCATTGTCTAATAATGGAGGCTAAAGTGTATGATCCATGCTGATATATTTTAATTGTAACATTAGTAATTAATACGACCGTTTTCATGAAATAAAATGTATTATAGTGAGCTAATTCTAAGATTCAACTCCCTGATTAGTGCTTGCACAAATGCAGCCAATTCAATACAATTGGAAAAGTTAACTCGACTTAATTTTAAAAAATGTAAGATTTTGGGGGAAAACTCTACGATTAAATATATGTTTAAACTCATTCAATACACAAAACAATTAATACACATTGGGTAGTCAAGTCAAGTTTATTTATATGTTGAACAAGAATTTCTTTTTCTCCTATTATTAAAGTATGATGGAAATAATTGTACGCTTTAAGAACTTAATAATTTGGTATTTTTGTAATCTATTAAACATATAAACATTTCCGTCCGAGTGCGTTTTAAAAAATAGACCATTGATTAATTGACGAATGAGTTTCAACAAAAAAAAAAAAGGTATGAGTTTCAATTAATGTTCATATTTCCCTAGCGGACCATAACGGTGTTTATGCCCAGATCTATGAAAAATAGTGAGATTTTGCTTATAGCAATATCATTTTTTTCACTTGATCATTTTTTATACATTTATAATACAGTTTCAATACATTAGAGGACAATTTATAAAACACATAGAATACAAGTATTATTGATGGATAATATATTTATCACACATTTTAATACAATGTGTAAATTTCTTACCAAATAAGCATAATATATTTTAAAACAGTTATAATACATATATATTGCATACGTAATTCACTTTTAATACATATATTACTATAAATAGTAATAAATAAAAGATATAGCTAAAATCAGTAATTATTTATAAAAAACTTATCATCCTAATTTTTCCTACAGATCTATTTGGGCCTTAGTTTGCCGTATCACGTAATGTTTCCATCCAAATTTCATCAGTTGGATCTACGTAGAGTTTCAATTTGGGCTTTTCCAATTCATTTACCATAAAATTGCACATTTGTCCTTCAAATGGTCTGATTTTTTATTTTTGCGTTTTAGAGAGATCAAACTTATGTCTAGTAGTGTATAAGTTCTTTAGAAATTAAAGTCATGTCCAAACATAATTTATAAAATATTATGATATGAAAATATAAATTTGTGCCTTGAAATAGTTATTTATCATAAGAGTTATAAATTAAATACCAACACAAAATAGGGTTAAAAGTGCAACTAGCCCTTCATTTACATGCTTTTGTTGGGCTCAACTTCTAACAATGCTGGAATTTCAAGGATGAGATTACAAGTACAATTGTATAAATGTTATGTAAAATATGCAAAGGTTTTGGGAAAAAGACATGACGTAGCCATTAGAAATTTAAATGACCCAACATTGATTTATATAGGAAAAACTACCTAATAAGACACACATTGTTATAATTCTCCCTATAGTTTGAAATAATCATATATTGTCTTACTAATTAATAATTTCATACTAGATTTCAAGTCAGATATATCTAGATATATATATTTTTGCAACCAAATACATTAAAATTAAAGAGGTAGAGAGGCAAGAGCGAGAAGGAAAGAGGCAAACAAGATAATCTATCTACCCAAATACATATGAATCGCACTAGATACATATATCATAGATACCAGATATATGTATTTGGTATCCCAGTCTCCAGATACTATGGCCATATACGAAATGCATGTAATATGTATATATTGGATTAAAAATAAATATGAAATGTATGTGAAAAGTGTATTGAGAAATATGTATATAATATGTTTATATATTATATGAAAAATGAATATGAGTGTATATGAAAAATCTATGGATAAAAAGGTATATAATTTGTGTATATATTGCATGTAAAATGAATATTAAACATATGAAGGGTATTGATCAAAATATATACAATGTGTATATATATTGTAGAAAGTGAATATAAAGTGTAGAAGAAAAGTTTATTGATAAATGTGTATATAATGGATATTGTGTATATGTATAATCTATCTATATATAATAGGAGAGGTGAAAACTGCCACATGTCAGCACCACAAAAATTCAATAATTTTAAAATTCAAAAAATTATTAAAAATCTTTTAAATATGTGTCTTAATATTTGAATTTTGAATTTAAAATTTTCTGTTTTTGAAATACAATTTTAAAATAAAGGAAAATTATTAAATAATAATAATAATAATAATAATAATAATATATCTATCTATCTATCTATAATAGGAGAGGTGAAAAGTGCCACATGTCAGCGCCACAAAAATTCAACAATTTTAAAATTCAAAAAATTATTTAAAAATCTTTTAAATATGTATCTTAAATTTTGAATTTTGAATTTAAAATTTTTTGTTTTTGAAATACAGTTTAAAATAAAGGAAAATTGTTAAATAATAATAATTTAAAGAAAAACAAAACAATAATAGTAATAATCTATATCTAAATTATATCTATATCTGTATATTTCTTATTTAAAATTAACATCTAATTAGATAAACTCAAATTATCAACCCGCGTTTGAAAGTGTAATATTGAATATTGAAAAATTAATATTAAATTAAAGTTTCATATTCAATAAAGGACAAGAAAGAAAGAGAAAAAAAGAAAGGCACTTAAAATAAATAAGATGCAAAATTAGACAAACCAACAACTACACTTTAATTAACGTTATTTTGTCCACGTTCTAGAAACACACATTGAACAAATATATATATTTTAAGAGAGGTTAATTACCGTATGTCACATGGGAGAATGTTCATTTTACTCCAATGATCCACGTCATGCAAGTTTCTTGTCATTCTAAAATCATATTAATATTTGCATACCTTTGCACAATTTCATTCTTCAACCATTTATTTAAGTATTGAAATTCTTAATCTATATCAGATAAAATTAATTGAAATGGAGGAGCATTGACTTCTTCTTTTTTAAAAAAAAAAAGAGATATGAAGTTGTGTATATATTTTCTTTCGACATGATAGACAGTTTTGTTTATACATAAATTAAACTTTATCAAAGACTTCAATATTTTTCAAAATCGCCTTTATTAGTTTTGAAATTAGAGAAGGTTTGGGAAAGAAATAAGAGCAATACATAAATATTGTTTTGATGATTTGTTGCATCTCATCTATTTTTATTCTAAATTTTTTGTTAGGATTAAATCTACTTAATCTTTTTATCGCGCATGAAATGTTATTTTTATTTTTATATGTTTTATAGATGAGAAAAGTAATAAAGGATGAGCAAAAAAAATTAATATGAATTTAATTAAAAGTCTTAACTTTTATTATCTGTATTTTGTGATTGATCTGTTGCTCTCGTATTTTGAGTTTTGGGTCTATATGAATATAAGATTATTAGTTTTCAAAATTATTTAACATATAGAATATTGTGATGGTTTAAATTTTGAACTAATTAAAAAATAAAATAATTGATAGATGAAAATAATCAAAGAGATTATTGGTAAATTTAAGGAAGGGAGGAATTGGAGACAGTTGCAAAAATGAAATATAACTTTATTTTAAGAGAAAAGAAATTTATAATGATTTTTATTTTATATTAGGATAAATATAGTACACACAAAAATTGAATTAAGTTGGCAGCAAAATCACTCGAAGATGTAATACAATTAAATAATTGCTAATGTAGAAATTCCTAATAAAGAAAATAATAAACAAAAAACTATATTATAAAAAAAGCAGCTTGAAACAATAGGAGAACAACAACAAAGTATATGGAATTAGAAAATATGTTTCTAAAAAAGGTCTTAAACAATTAATAAGCATTCTATAATTTAATCTATCTCATCCATGTTTTTAAAAAAAAATTATTTTCAAAGCTGCTAAAATTTAGGAATTAACAATTTATATGAACAATAAATATTATGAAAAATAATAATTTATGATATGTTTAATAGAGAAAGGGACGGGATTGTTTAGAGAGAAACATGATATATTATTATTGTTGTTTTCGCTGATCATGTGATGATAAAATTATTATTTGTTTTTAGTTATGTGTTTCAATTTAGATTTGTGATTTTGTAGATTGAAAATTTATTGGATATGAAAGAACGAAAATTTATGATTATTTTTTTATCCGTTCATTTGAAGTGTTTGCTGCTTCTAAGGTTTGTAATTTATCAATACAAAATTTATTGGGTAAAAGAATGACGTCATTTTAAAGAAAAAATAACTTCATATTATTTTATTTTTTAAAAAGACAAAACTTTTTCATACTACTTTTTTACGTGAAAACTGATACATATGCAATCATTTTTTCCTCATTGATTTTACCTATATTTTTAATGATTTTTTCTTGCAATAAAAATTAAATATTATAGGATTATCTTTCGTATATTCCTTATCCAATCAATATATTATTCGAAATTGATTTGAAAATGCAAGAATTATATAGTAATAAAATATTATATAGTTATATGATTTTTTTAAAATACCATATAATAGTGTATATTTTTTTTTAATGTGCTAAATGAACATTCTCCCATATAAATATTACAATATCATTTTTTTGATAAATTCAATTTTAAAACTGTCAATAAATCAATATTTACGAAAGCGTTTATCAATTAACCGCACAACGCGTGGATACGTATACTAGTGTATAAAAAGTAAACATATAAAGTGTAGAATGAATGTATATATTCAATAATATATTCATCATGTAACTAGCATATAATATAAACATTATTGTACTTATAATATATAAATTAAAAATTATAAATAGTTGAGCTAAATAATAACAAATATTATTTTTAACATAAATAGATAATATATAGATAAATAATTGAGAATGTCAAAGATAAAAATAGACATTATAGAAAAGAGAGAGAATATCTACTATTCATAATTGATGTGAGATTTTAATTTTTGAAGTAAAGTTGTGAGGTATAAATAACTTTCACTCATTAAGAATTAAACTTAACAATTGTAACTCCAAGAGAAAAATGAAAATGAATAGCCAAATCATATCAAAAGAGCTAATAAATAGGAAAAGTTGAATATTTAACTCCTAACTTCACATTTATCCCATTTGCAAAACCAAATTTATCCAAAAAATTTGTCACATTCATCAAATATTTATCCATCTCATAAATTCAGATAATTTCATGGCAATAACATGTATATTCCCGTGTATATCAATGTATACCCATAAATCTCACCGTTACATTTGTAATATACAACACCTATGGCATGTGTGTATCATATTATCAATGTATATCACACATAAATCTTGTGAATAATAGAATATTGAGCATTTTATCCAATTATTCATCGTTTGATACCTCAATGACAAATTATATTGGTTTTTATTGAATCACAACTCCAAAAGAAGAATCGTCACCTATTGAAGTTAACATTGTAGCGTTTAATTTAAAAACTAAAAACACCATCGAAACATATATAAATCATACAGTAAAAAATCAAGTTTAAATTGATTGGTTTTACGCTTATATTTTGGGATTGAAGTATGTGCAATTACATTGTACAAAAATGAAACAAAGAAGCATAATTCATTTTTTTATTAAATTATGAGAAGATGAATTAGGAGGAATAATGCAACAAAACCACAAGTTAGAGTTTTCTCATTTTTTTGTAATATGTTTATATTCATTATAAAAAGTAAATTCAAATTTGTATGTAGCTAAAGGCTATTCACAATATTGAATGCTGAATATATAGAGTATAGCCGTATATCCTGCATTATAATGTACGTTTTTAATAATATTGACCTATGTACCATGCCGATTTTTTAAAAAAATTATAACTTGACGTACTAACGAAAGTTTGCAAAAGAGACTCCCGCCATTTCATTTATTAGATTTGGTTCGGTTATACTAAAAAATACTTAAGTTTTTAATGTGTTTTATATCATATTATAGAGAAGACGGGGGACTAGTGTTGAGGAACTGATGAAATGTACAACAACACCTTGAAAGTCTTCTCTTCATATAATCAGTTAATTAAGTAATTAGTATAGTTAGTTGATTAATTAGCAGCAACGCAAGTTAGTTACGAATTCAAGTTAGTTAGAATCTTAGCTGGCATCTTAGCTCACTAATTGGTGAGTCTATATAAACTACCACTTGTATATGTACAGATAATGAAAAATACAGAAAAGCTTCCACAAATATTTTCTTCTGGTTGCTTTCTTTCAATCGATCAATTTAATATGGTATCAGAGCCAATATGAGCTCAATTTTTGTTGTGATCTACGAATTCATAATTGATGCCAACTTCATCCATGGCGGATGAACTCAATTCAGCAGCAGATCCAGCAATTGGATCAGGATCAGGATCTGTACAGCTCATCGATTATCATCATCATCTGTATGAGTGCGTCTGATGGACCAGGTTCATTGCCAGTGGGAATTCAGCTTGTTGGAATGGAGAACTACATGATGTGGACTCGAGCAATGAAAAACGCACTCATAGGAAGGAACAAATTGGGATTCGTAGATGGATCGATCACTAGATCGACATATGGATCAGCATTAGGACATCTCTGGGATCGCTGTAATGCAATTGTGGTTTCGTGGTTGACCAGCAATGTTAGTCGAGATCTACTGAGTGGGATCCTTTTTCGTTCAGATGCACATTTTATTTGGAAAAAGCTTGAAGAAAGGTTTAATAAAATCAATGGTTCAAGGTTGTATGCACTACACAAGGAGATTTTCACACTAACACAGGGGACACATCCAGTCTCTATTTTCTATTGCAAACTTAAGATCTATGGGAATGAGTACGACTCGATGATGCCTCCTCCTGCGTGTAACTGTGAGAAGTTAAAGGAATACCTTGCTCAGCTTCAATACCAAAGGCTACTTCAATTCATGATGGGGCTAAATGATAGTTACAATCAAGCTCGAAGCCAAATCCTCTTGAAATCAAAAATATTGAGTGTTAACCAAGCATATGCTCTAATTGTGCACGATGAAAGTCAAAAATTGGCCGTTATCAGCACATCCAATTCACATGAAGGAGGATCAATTGTTTTTTTCACTTCGAAGAGCTCAGGATCTAAGAAGAAGAACTGGAACTCAGTGTGTGATTTTTGTCACGTGAAAGGGCATGTGAGGGAGGATTACTTCAAGTTAATGAAGTGTGATCATTGTGGGAAAATAGGACACTTAATCGGAAAATACTACCAATTGATAGGGTATCCAACTGATTACAAGGTTAAAGGAAGGAATGTTCAAGCTAATCATGTTAATGTTCAGCAGGAGGGACTGATGAATGTTCCTGAAGATGATCAGTACAAGGAATTCAAAGAATATACTCTATGGAAGCAAATGAGGGATAAAGGTCCTATTTCTGGAACTAGTGGAGCTAGTGCTAACATGACAGGTAAGTGTTTCCCAGATTCACACACTAGTTGGATAGTAGACTCCGGTGCTTCTAATCATATTACTGGAAGTAAAAATATATTATTACATGGTGATACAGTAGGAAATGCAGGAAATGTACAATTACCTACTGGAGAATTTGCTCAGATTAGTCACACTGGAAACTATTCATTATCAGGAGGTGATTCACTAAAAGATGTCCTGTGTGTGCCATCTTTTAAATTCAACCTTATATTTGTTTCAAAGGTGACAAAAGACATGAATTATTGTGTTAAGTTTTATCCTGAACACTGTGTCTTTCAGGATCTTTGCACTGGGAAAGTGAAGGTGACTGGTAGGGAGCAAGATGGACTATACATACTGAACACAAGAAACAATGATCATTTTCTTACTGAGGGGAGGTCTATAACTGTATCTCGACCACTTCTTGATATATGGCATAGGAGGCTGGGACATGTTCCCATGGCAGTTTTAAGAAAAATTATTGTATTTCATGAGACTGATTCCTTTCGATTACAACATTGTGATGTTTGTCCTCTATCTAGACAAACTAGACTGCCTTTTCCTGTTAGTAGTAGTAGTTCTGTAGCTGCTTTTCATTTGATTCATTTGAATGTATGGGGACCTTACCATGTTGAAACTCATGATGGTATGAAATATTTCATCACTTTAGTTGATGATTCTACTAGATGGACTTGGATTTTTTTACTTAGATTAAAATCTGATGTTTCTAGTGTTCTGAAAACCTTTATAAGCATGGTTGATACTCAGTTTGGGCAAATGATCAAGTCTTTTAGCTCAGATAATGGTTCAGAATTTTTTAACCAGACTTGTTCTAACCTGTTCCAGCACAATGACATTATTCATCAAAGTTCATGCCCCTACACTCCTCAACAGAATGGTGTAGTGGAGAGAAAGCATAAACATATTCTAGAAACTGCTAGAGCCATTAGGTTTCAGTCATGTTTACCACTAAAGTTCTGGGGTCATTGTATTGAAGCTGCATTTTATATCATCAATAGAATACCTTCCTCAGTATTGCAGAACATGTCACCTTTTGAGGTGTTACATGGTCATGATCCTTCCCTAGCCCATATGAGGGTGATTAGATGTCTTTGTTATGCATCTACTCTACCTAAGCAAGACAAATTTGCACCCAGAGCTGCCAAGTCAGTCTTGTTAGGTTATGGTATTCATCAAAAAGGATACAAGTTGTATAATTTGAGCACTAAGTCCATCTTCATAAGTAGAGATGTAGTATTTTATGAGGATAACTTTCCTTTTGCACAACATCCATTAACTGAGGATTCATCTATGTTTGGTTTTCCATCTCAGCTTCTTCCTCCATGTATTACTCCAATAGGAGCACAAGTCCTGCCTCTGCCTCTTACTGATCTGCATATTGAACCAGAAGCTGTTGTTGAGGATGCATCTTTGTCACAGGAAAATCATGAACCTGTTCCTTCCACTAGTTTCACTGATACTGATGTTTCTATTGATGATAATGTTTCTCTTCCTACCTCTCATACAACACAAACAAGGAAGTCCACCAGACATTCTAAACCTCCTACTTGGATGCAAGATTATGTGTGCAAGCCAGCAGCTCATACCTGCACTTATTCTCTTTCAGTTGTGCTAGGGTACTCAAGTTTGAGTCCTAAATATCAGGCTTATATTGCTAAGATGTCTACTGATAGTGAACCTAGATCTTTCAAAGAGGTTGTTAAGGATCCTAGATGGATAGAGGCAATGCAGTCTGAAATAAAGGCATTGGAGGAGAATTCCACTTGGGTTGTTGTTGACCTCCCACCAGGCAAGAAGGTTATTGGTTGTAAATGGGTCTACAAGATCAAATATAAAGCTACTGGAGAAGTGGAAATATTTAAATCTAGGTTGGTTGCCAAATGTTACAACCAGAAGGAAGGGCTTGATTATCAAGAAACTTTCTCACCCGTTGTGAAAATGGTGACAGTGAGAACAGTGATAGCTATTGCATCTATGCAAAAGTGGGATATTCATCAAATGTATGTCTATAATGCATTCTTACAGGGAGATTTAAATGAGGAAGTGTACATGGATTTGCCCTTAGGCTTTGCTGGACACAAAGGGCATCAAGTTTGCAAGTTATCTAAGTCCTTATATGGCCATAAACAAACATCTCGACAGTGGAATATCAAGCTGACCACTGCCTTGACAAGTTCATATTTTGTTCAAAGTCATTTGGACTATTCTTTGTTTACTAAGAAGATTGACACACATATTGTCATCGTTTTGGTTTATGTTGATGATTTGTTAATAACTGGAAGTGATGGAGGTTTAATTCAAGCAACCAAGGACCATTTGCAGCTCAGTTTTAAGATCAAGGATCTAGGTGATTTGAAGTATTTCCTTGGCATTGAATTTGCCAGGAGCAAATAAGGGATTTTAATGCATCAGAGAAAATATGTTGTTGAACTCATCAGTGATTTAGGCTTCACTGGTGCCAAGCCATTTCCAGCACCTTTGGAAGTAAATAAGAAACTCACTTCCCTTGAATTTGATCAACATATGCAGGATAGTACTGATCCTTTATTAAGTGATCCAGGTGCTTATCAAAGACTCGTAGGCAAGCTACTCTACTTGACAATCACTCGACCAAACATTGCCTTTGCAGTGCAATGTCTCAGTCAATATATGCATTCTCCTAAAGAATCTCACATGGTTGCAGCAGTAAGGGTGATCAGATATGTGAAACAGTTTCCTGGTCATGGTGTTTTTATGTCAGCCCATGTATCTCCTTTCCTCACTGCCTACTGTGATGCTAATTGGGCTTCATGTGTTAATACCCGAAAATCTGTCACTGGGTTCTTACTTAAGCTTGGGGATTCCCCTGTCTCATGAAAGTCCAAGAAACAATCCACCATCTCTAGAAGCTCAGCTGAGGCTGAGTACAGAAACCTAGCCTCCATTGTGGCTGAAGTGGTTTGGTTAACTGGTTTACTCACTGAGCTTGGTGTCCCTCTTACTGGCCCTGTGTCTATGTTTTGTGATAGTAAATCTACTATACAAATTGCTCATAATCTTGTCTTTCACGATCGTACTAAACACATCGATATTGATTGTCATTTCATTAGACAGAAGGTGCAACTTGGTTTGGTCAAGTTGGTCCATGTCTCCACTACTGAACAACAAGCTGATATCTTCACCAAAGGTCTTGGTGTTCCTCAGCACACTTACTTGGTATCCAAGCTAGGAATGAAGAACATATTCATAGCTCCTAGCTTGATGGGGGATGTTGAGGAACTAATGAAATGTACAACAACACCTTGAAAGTCTTCTCTTCATATAATCAGTTAATTAAGTAATTAGTATAGTTAGTTGATTAATTAGCAGCAGCGCAAGTTAGTTACGAATTCAAGTTAGTTAGAATCTTAGCTGGCATCTTAGCTCACTAATTGGTGAGTCTATATAAACTACCACTTGTATATGTACATATAATAAAAAATACAGAAAAGCTTCCACAAATATTTTCTTCTGGTTGCTTTCTTCTTCAATCGATCAGTTTAATAACTAGACCTTACCCTTACAATCACATATGGCAAGCAATCTAGGCAAAAAAGGTGTCTAAGGTGTTCACACCTAGGAGTGGGCAGGTATGGTGTATACCGAATACCATATCGAAATTGAAATTGTTTATACCGTGGTAAATATATTATGGTATTTGGTATGACTTTTAAATTTTTTTGGTATTCGGTACGGAATTTGATATTTATAAAATAAATATTGAAATACCGTATACCACATACCAAAATTGTATAGTAATATATATATATTAATCATTCACTAACATGTAGGCTCTAACTTGACATATACCTATATGTCAAGTTAGAGTCTACATGTTAGTGAATGATTTTTGTGGTGTAAAATTATATAGGGCTATTCATAATTTTAGATAATGTTATTTAAACTTTGCATCTATGACTACTCGATTGTTATTGAAATGTTCTTTTTGTGAAATTATTTAACAAAAGTAGTTGTTGATCTAATATGATTGAGACTTGT
Organism: Solanum chiquidenum; assembly: GCA_029582725.1. Classification (NCBI taxonomy): domain Eukaryota; kingdom Viridiplantae; phylum Streptophyta; class Magnoliopsida; order Solanales; family Solanaceae; genus Solanum; species Solanum chiquidenum. Next base: position 13,896 of record JAJOOS010000869.1, on the reverse strand, counting down.
GCTTTTGAATTTCTCATATTCATATTGATCATCGTATTGGTCTTGCAAGAATACTTGCTAAAGGACAAAGAGAATGATTCTAACTTATTTGCTAAATGGATTGTATGGAGAGCTATCAATATATGTAAGTCGAAGTAAAACAAATTATGGTTACCGAATATCATATTGTAAAATATCAAAATCGAAATTAAATATATCGAACCATACCGAGTTAATTTGATAGAGTAATAGTATATTACTTTAGATACCGAATACCGAAGTGATGGTATCAAAAAAATTTAAATACCATACCATGTTCATCCCTATTCACCCCTTTCTAACTACAGAGAAATATAATTCTAGCTAACAAAAAAAAATGGCTTTGTAATATCGTAGCCTCACATTAGGAACTTGCCTTCTATCCAAAAGATAAGATCCTAATGCACGTCTTCGCAATTGACTAATATTATGAATCAAAAGTTGATTGTCCAATGAAAAAGAAACAAACGAAGTTAGATATTGTGAAAGGTCGAGCTAATAATTCATAGCTTATAAAGTACTATCAATTATGTTTTTGTAAAAGATGCAATTATCAAATATATAGCCTTCATGTGGAGTTGTCACGATTGATATTGACTTGAACTCAACTGTTCATGTGAATCTAATATTTTTTACACGTAACGTAAATTTATAAAAAAAAATATTAATTTTGCCACAAAAATAGATCTGAACCCACGATGATATAAGAGATTAGACGTAGCTAGAATGGTTGGCTGCGATAAGGTTAGTGTGCATGTGTGTGGTCCTCTTAATTAACTACATCACCCAACTTAGTTGGAGAAAAGGTGGTCCTTTAATTTATTGAAATGAAAATCATGCACGAAACTCATGTTTGTATTCTAACAGATATCTGATTACTTAATAACATTCACCATTTATTGCCTTTTTACGGTATGGGATGGATGGAAAATATTATATACGAGCTCGATCAAACTCAATAATTTTAATTCTATATGTTAAAATCTTATTTGATATCAACAAGGATAGAGTGGTAAACATAATTTTTATCATATTCTTAATCAGAGGTTTCCGTAGTTATTTTGATGTTTACTAGCTAGGGTTCATTCAAATATTATCCATAGAAAATAATTATGAAGACACACTTATATCCTCTAGTTAGAATGATTACTACAAAGGAGGAATTGGGAATTGAATGCAGATATTTCCCTTCCATATTTTCACTGCTATATTTAAGGCAGCAATCATTCACTATGCAACTTGCAAACTAGCCAACCACTCTCTTCGCCATAAGTACTCGTTCCCTTTTTTTCTAATTGTCATGATTATTTTTTTAGAGTCTAATAATAAGAATTTTGACTAATATTTTATAATATATTTTTTCATTATATTGACATGCAAAAAATTGTAATTTATAATATTTTTTGTATATTTTTTAATATTTAAATTTTTTGTTTAAAATATCGAATTAATGTAACTTTCGAAAAGTGTAACATGACAACTAAAAGGGGACAGAGGAAGTGTTAGTACTCCTTCCTTTTTAATTTTTATCATGCATGTAGTTTATTTATTTTGATTGAATACAAAATTTAAAAATTTAAAGATAAAAGACTTTTTTTTATTGTATTTTAAAATAAGGTTAAAATATTTTGTTTGTTCAGTTTTACTCCTTCACAATGAATTTGTACTTATATTCAGAAATAATAAATGCAAGTGTATATTTTATCATAATATATTTATTAATATCATTTTAAAAAGACTTCGAAAATAATTTAAGAAATGTAGTAGTAAATGTTAAGGATAAAACAGAAAAAATAATACTCATATTTTTCTCTTAATATGCTAAATTGAAACAGAAGAAATAGTTCTCACCGCAAAAAAATAAGATTTTATACATTGATAGTCCTTTAAATCAGTAACAAATTTCATTTAAACATTTGAATTAAGATTTGTTAGCCTCTAAACATATACTGATAAAGCGGTTCTATTAGTCATTTTCAGTTCAAATTTTGAAAAATATTTGAATGTATTCTCAAGTATTCATTACGTAGACAAGTTAATCACTTAAAATATGTGCCTCAATAAGTCGTAAAACCTTAGACTTATTCTAATTGAGGTTTAAAAGATGATATATTTTATGTGACTAGCTTAAATACCTAGAAAACGATTGAAAACACATGCAATATTTTTAAAAAAAAATTGACTTGAAAGTGTCTAAGATGAATACTTTATTATATGTTCAAGTGCTCAATTAAAACAAACTTTAGTTTGAATATCGTCTAAATGAAATTTAACAATAAATTTAAAAGAATAGATATATTAAACCTCCCCCAAAAAAAAGATATTTACTCCCCCATTATCGCAGAAAAATAAATAAAAAAATCAATGTCACGTGTTTGTTTAGGTGGATTATTTGTTTTTATGTGCAATATAGCTGGGCAGGTAACTGAGTAAACAAAAACATCATAATTCATACATAACATTGATTGTAACGTACAACTATCCCAAGTAAAACAGACCAATTCAACTGTCATTTCAATTTATTGTTTTGAGAGAGAAAAGCAAAAATTAACTAAAGAATCTTGTTTGTACATGTACAAGGAAAACAATTAAATGCAATTCTCGATTGCGTAAGATAAGCTCAATCTTAAAAGCCCAAACAACACCATGTGTCCCCATGATCTGATCCTACTGATCAGTTGGGGTCCACCAACAAATTTTCGTGACTACTTTCATATATATATTTTTCGTAAAATTTTCAACAAAATATATATATATATTGCGAGATGCACACATCCAATTTGAAGGATATAACATGATTTAGAGAGAAAAGTATGTGCAATCAAAATCTGGTAAACTAATCGGATGACAATATATATATATATAATCATAATTTATGTAGCAGCGTTTGAATAAACTATCTTAATTAACCGAAAAAATGAGTATTATCAGGTAAATTACCCGCATGGTGCAGTCCTAAGGTAAGTGAAACATCACTAGCCGTAGTGGTCCCAAATGTTATCATGTTGGATCCAATATTTGTGGTCCCATATTCCGCTCCACCGCGGCGGGATAAGATGTGGTCGGACTCATCTTGAATAGTCGGGAAATTGGTTAATTGAGTTGGCATAGAGGAAGAATAACGTGTATTCATTGCGACAATTGAAGGGTCATTTTCAGAGGCATTGATTTGGGGTTTTTTGTCTGAAGCAGTTGTGGCAGTGGCAGCTGATTTTGTTTCTGTAATGTTAGAATTGGTAGTAATAATAATATTAGGCGTTGGTGTTTGTGTATTTGTACTGTTTTGGTTTTCTTGCATGTCATCATCATCATCTTCATTAGCCTCTCTTTGATACATTTCTTCTACCATGGGTTTCCACAATCTCACCCTCGCATTAATGAACCAGTTTGCTACCTGCATATAATAACACAACTTTATTACTATACGCGAATTAGGCAAGCCAGACTCGACTCAAAAGGCACGATAGTTACGTTGGGGAACATGTAAACTGAAAAACCTTTGTCCTCATGAGTATTTTGTATACTTTTTTTTTGCATTATGTAGTGCTTCCTCTACTTAGTTTGTAAATGATTCAAAATTTCTAATAACACTATGTTGCTTCTAAATAGTTATTAAAAATTATTGGATAGAAATCGAGATGATTATGCACAATAAAGTCCCTTAGAAATTGATATGATATAATTCCTTAAGGTCTATTTGAAAAGTCATCAGGTAATAGTATTGGCTTAGTAATTACACAATATCAGTCATGTAATTACCAGTAATTCACAGTCTTCCTTGTGAACTGGAGAAGGTAATTACCTTGTCAATTACACCCAACTACCCTTTGACCAAATAATTACATGATCAACCAAATATGTCAGACAGTGTAATTACACTCAATTACACAAAATCTAATTACTAAAAGGACTTTCTAAACATGTCCTAAAAATAGCTTGCAATGTAAAATAGCGAGTCAATACTCCTAAAACAAATCAAAGTGAAATTATAGCATGAGTTCTAAATTTAAAACAAAAAATTTAACATAATACTCTTATGTTAAATTTCAACATCATAAATATGATTCTTTTTAAAAAAGAAACGTAAGTCCATTACCTTATTCAACAATAAATTCTATTTTAATTTAAAAATTAGAATACTAACAAAATTATACTACTGGAAAAAAAAAATAGATAATGCAAAAAATTACATGAAATAACATGAAGTAAAGTTGAGAATGGGAAGGAAATGAAATATAAATAATATAAAAAAAAACTAGACTAATAAAAAAAAAAAAGAATTTAAAATAATAAAATAAAAACTAAATTAAAACAAAAAAAATAGAAATAAAAGAATTATATTAAAAAATAATTAGCTTGTAATTACACCATATAATTACTAGTAATTCACAACCTCTCATATAAATTGCAGAGTAAGAGTTTAATTACCCTCTGTCAATTACACTCAATTACCTACTGACCAAGTAATTACATGATCAATAAAATATATCAGACATTGTAATTACACTCAATTACACCAAATCAAATTACTAATATGATTTTCCAAACAGACCCTAAAAATAACCGATCAAACCATATCATTTACTCCCTGAGTTATAACTATTAATTTTTCATGCAACTTATGAATATTTTGAGGAAGAAAAAAAGATGTGAAAGACAGAGAAATTTATAAAAGGTAAAGGGGCAAACCTGGTTTCTGGAGAGACCAGTCTGTCGTGCCAAAAGATGCTTATCTGCATCACTTGGATACCTGAGACAAATTTTTCAAATTAGGAAAAAAAAAAAAAAAAATTTATATTTCCTCCGTTTTAAAAAAAATGATATATTTTTCTTTAAGTTTGTTTAAAAAAGAATGACCCTATTTCCTTTTATAATAATACTTTAATTTCAATTTTTCAATACATGTAAATTTTGTATCAAGTCAAACTAGATTATTTTTTTAAAACGGAAAAAGTATGTTAGAGTGCCTCACTTAAACTGTATAAAAAGCTGGAAATGCTTTCCTTATCCGTAGATTAGAATTGACACTTTTTTTTTTTGTATGTAAACATATTGGCGTGAGGATCGAAAAAGGAAATACCAAATTCATGAGCAGTATTAGCTGCTGGCTAAAGCAGAAAGTAAAGAGAGAAGACAACTCCACCTCTCTCTCTTTTCTTTTTTTCTTCTTAACATTCATTTCATTACATACATAGATAGATTCTCTTGCTTTTTATCATCATTGTTAAGTTGTTGTCATGCATATATCACCTTAATGACCACTAATTTAGTACTCTCTCCGTCCTATTTACCTGTATTCCTAATTAAAAATAAATATTTCTTAATATTTGTCATTTCATAAAATTAATACATAAATAATATTATGTTTTCTTATTTAACCTTAGAGAGTTATTAATCTTAAAATATGAATTTGGCAACTAAGTAATTAATTCATGTTCATTAATCAAAATAAATTAATTCATGTTCATTTATGGAAAACTTGACTTTAAAAAAGGAAAAATTCTTTTGCCTAGAAAATTTGGTTAAAATTTGGCCAGAATGGTAAAATAACATATTTCACACTATGTTATTTTATTTTTTTGAACATTTTTACTCTTTTAACTTTAATACCTTTTAATTAAAATATGGAAAAATGATCAATTTATTTTAAAATAAAAAAGATATTATAGACTTTTTAAATTTCTGGCCAAATTTTCTGGTCATTTAGCCTTACCCAAAAAAGGAAAAAAATAGTACTCCCTCCGTCCCATTTTATGTGACACTTTTCGAATTTTGAGATTCAAACAAGTCTAACTTTGACCGTAAATTTTTCGTAGATCTTTAAACATTTTGAATTATCAATTGTTGTGACTTATAGTACTTTTTACCTAGTTTACAAATATATAAATTTCATTTTAAAAAAATGAAGATTTCATGCGCAAATTCTCGATCAAACTTAAACTGTTTGACTCTCGAAAAATGAAAAGTGTCACATAAATTGGGACAAAGGGAGTATTAAATAAGTAATGGTAAAATAGCCTGGTTTCTTAAGGGGTGTAAACCTAAAATGGTGATAAATATATAGAAACGGAGGGAGTAAGAGTTTAACTTTAAAATATTCATTCACTCTTAATGAAATGATTTATATATAATCACATAAATATTTATGACTTGTTTTAAATTACATAAATTTCAAAAATAAAATAAAAAATAATATCAAGTTAAATTATCACATAAAATGAAAGAAGGGAGCACTACTTTTCAAATGCATGCCTAAATAAGTCAGAAAGGTGGTAGTATATTAGATTTCATCTAGAGGTAAAAGTGGTGCACAAAAAGTAGTAAGAGGTAATTTTGCATTTTGTTGAAAGGACTGAATTGCAGCAGTGCCTTTAACATTGACTGCAAAGAGAGGAAAAAGAAAATGTACCACCTACTCAATATTGGAAATGTGTTTTAGATTAGACTAATAAAAGTTGATTGCACAAAAATTCATTTTGCAATAATCATGGGATCAAAGACTTTCCTCATTAACTTTTGGTTGTGTGGTAAATATCAAATATCTAGATTTTATAAAGGTACTAGGACTTGGGACAAGTGTATGTAAGCTAGAGTTTATACAAACAAGTGCAGATCAACTTCAAGTTACTTTGTTATATTCTATTCTTTTTAATCTTATTCATATCTTTTATATTTAAAAATAATTTAATTTTACTTATTTTCTTTCATTTTATTATGCACTATATCAATACAATTTAAGTGGAGTACACGTTATTTAACTTATAGTATTTTTTTATATAGGGTTTTAACATTTTAACCAAGTGGATAAAATTATATTCTATTCACCTAACAAGAGGTAGTTGTTTGAATGGTAAATATATTTCACTTTCAACCTAAAGTTGTGAGTTCGAGTCACCAAAAGTAGGTCCTCCTAGGAAAGGGTAAAAATGTACACACTGTTATTTTTGTTAATCTCAATTTATATGTCACAACATTAGAGAGTTAATTTATTTTTTTAAATTTGGATATAGGATCTTTAAATTTAGTTAAAAATATAATTTATATATATATATGAAAATTTACGTACTCTATCCGTTTCAATTTATGTGACACCTTTCATAATTCAAACAAGTATTTTTCTTACCGTAATATTTTCATATATATTTTAAAAAATCTTGAATTACCAATAATTATAACTTTATGCTAATATTTTTACATAGTTTTTAAATATATAAATTTTACTTTTTTTAAAAAACACATAACTTCTAGACTGCCGGCCTGAATTCAAGGTCAAAACTAATTTGTTTGACTCTCAATACCAAAACGGTGCCATATAAGTTGATGAGACACGGTGAGTAAAAAGTACTATAACTCATTATAATTAACAATTTAAAATGGAAAACTTTTTAGACTTATGGAATGTTCCACATAAATTAAGACGAAGAGAGTATATATATGGAAATTAAAAAGGAGAAAGATGAGAAAGACGTACGGATGTAGAAAATGTTCGAAAAGCCAAGCTCTTAAAATATTGACAGATCGTTCAGGCAATCCTCTTTGTGGCCTCCAAGCTTCTTGTTCCATCATTCCCATTTGTTGAAAAGCTCTTTGTTGCCTCAAGCTTTGTTCAAGCACCTTAAGCCTTGGTGTTTCTCCTTTAGTCAGTCCTGAACTACGGCTTGCATCTTTTTCACCTAGTGCCTCACATGTCTTCTTCAATTGCGCCGCGACGCCATCTTTTAAACACTTGAAATGCCTAGACATGGCTTTCTGTGCAAGTGCTGTGTAAGGAACTGCAGCTCCAAAACCCATGACTAGATCGAATGAGTTTACAACCATCTGCATTTGTTCACAATAGTTCTTGTATCTTTTGTCTACCTGCTTGATAAACAAGTAAACACACGAAGAAATATATGAAGGGATTGCAATTGACCTATTTATAAAGTGTGACAATCTATCTTTATTTTTATACAATTAGGTTAACTACAATAACAAGAATTTTTTTTCTAATAACATGGAAAATGAAGTGCTAAATAACTTATTATTCGATCTTCATTTGTCTGTTTTAATCTGTTTAAAAAAGAATGCATCTATCCTAATTTAGAAATTACTCGTTAATTTTAACTCTTACAATATGACATGTTTAAGACCATAAGTTTAAAGGATATTCCGATATAATATATATATTCTTAGTTAATTTAAGACTACAAGAATCAAAAGTGTTCGCCAGCGAGGTAATGAAAAAGTAGTTCAATTAGTTGAAAAACATATAAGATGCAGCTGGGAAGTTAAATTTCCTCAACAAGAAAACTACTAGTACTAAAATTGTGGCTTTACCTTCCACTCAAGCAAACAAGAATATCTTCATTTGTAAATCAGATATTGATTGAAATAGTAACAAAAGAAAGGAAGAAAGAAAGAAAAATTATATTCTAATAAAAAGGTTGCAAGAAAGCTGATCGATAGTATATGTGAACAAATAGTACATTGAAAAATGATTGTTGTTGTGAAGAAAGAATATCCTGTGTGTTTTGTTGCATGTACCTTCGCTTACCATTTTTTCAATACAGCAATAATAACACTATAATGTATTTTAAAAAAAAGATTTACAAACATCACTTATTTTGTCTGTATTGAAATATGATGGTCAAATAAATAAAAGTGTAACATTTAAAAGGTAGTTTGATTGGGATGTCTAAAGTCCGACTAAATTTGAATTCGTGTCAGAAAGTCCCATTTTGGGGGTAAAACGTTTCCTAATAAAGACGACTCCTTATCCTGGAGGATTCAAACCCGAGACCTTTGGTAAAAATGAAGTACTTACCAGTCTACCACAACTCTTGTTGGTGAATAGGATGTATTAGAATAGAGTAATAGTGAATATGATGTATTAGAATAGAAATAATACACCATATACTATTAACTAATGTCATGATTTACTATGTGTAAGAATAGTACTGAAAAGGCGTATAACTAATACTACCAAACAAGAAATTAAACAATATCAAGAAATACCAATGTTATTTTCTCTAATACCTCCTATCAAACGCCGCTTAAGGATAATATCTACTTCTGGATTGCTAACATATTTTAGCAGAAGAAAGATGTATCTTGATGGTAGAGTGAGAGCTAATTTTATCACCAAAACAAAATCTTATGTTATGCTAAACACCCAAAATCAATAAGAAATCAAACTCAATCTATGGATATTACAAAACATATTTAATTTCTTTCTAGCCGGCTTTATATATTCTCCTCTATAAAAGATTCCTCCAACTCCTACAATTTTCTATTCCTTCCCTTTCTTGTGGTTTAAATTTATAATCAACAAATATAGTACTACTGAAAAACAATAACAAAGATTGGTCATTGACCCTCGGATCGCGAATGTACCACTTTGACTTCACATGAACTCAGTAATTTTGACTCAAATTATGTATATTTGTAACAAATTCACTAAAACAAACATAAAAAATAAATTTTGACCCCATAGTAAGTCAAATTGTGGTAGAATTTCAAATTCGAACGCATAATTTTCAAATTCTGAATAAATAGAGAGAGAGAGATTGTACATGCCTCATCAAGCATGGATAGAAGTTTGACCTTCCTTCTTTGATGATCAAGTCTCTCTGCAGTTGACAAATTAGGAGGAATAATATGCTTTGAAGAAGAAGATGAATTATTGTTATTACTTCCACTAGGGTTAATTGTGGGTGATGTACTTGTGTTGTTATTCCTAGAAACTTTGTTGATTTTCTTGAACAATTGACCCTTCCCAACACAACAAAACTCTTCTAACAACTCTTGTGTAGCTTTGACATACTTTGAATTCCTCAACACATTGACTAGTCCTAGTGATGACCCAAAACCAACATTATGATGATTTTGACTTTCTTGATTGAAAAACAACATTTCTCCTCCACTACTCATCCTTAATTCCTCAACCTTGGATGCTTCCAAATGTTGTAAAGTGGATGACAAGGACAATGAAAGACCTTTCCCTTGATCAATCACATTTACTCCTCCAATTGGATTTGAAGAAGTACTTGCTCCTCCACACATGAATTGACTAAAATGCCCTCCGACCGGGCTAGAAAACCCTTGATGAAGAGTTGAATGAGTAGATTGTGATGGTGAATTTGGTTGTGGATTCATAAGAAAAAGTTGCATGGACTCCGCGGTATTTATACTTGGTACTTGATTGTGTTGACGCTGATAATATGCAGTTACACTATCACGGCTACTCAATAATACCTTCGCATTCACATCATCTTTTGTAGCCCCAAATGGTACCTGCAAACTTCCACCAACTACGATCTCTTGTCTGTTACCAAACCACTCCCTGGTCGGAGGTTGATGATGTAGCTGTTGATTCGGGTGTCTATAGTTATGTGACAATTGATTCTGCAACAACTCAGTTGCAGTCATAGCAGCTGTGGATGTTGTCTGAAAATTGAACATTTCAGACAACATCCCGGCTGTCTCATAAACTTGGATTCCACTTGATTCTCCTCCTGGTGGCTCGAACCCTTGTTCTACTCTTAATTTTTCTCCTTGGATCTGGTGACCGATATGTTGTTGTTGGTGGTGTTGTTGGTCTTGAGGTCTCTCGAATTCATTCGAGAAACTAACAAGACCTTGGTGATGATAGTCTTGAGACATTGGACTATTCTAAGAAATGGTTTAAAAATTGAAGTGTATCACCATCTCATCTGATCATTTTCTTTTGAATTTCTTCAACCATCACGATAAATTAACCCACCTCCTTCTTTTGTTGCAATTGGCTTCTGAGTCTACTATAGATCGAGCATAAAATAGTAAAAATAAATAAATAAACATAGAACAAAGAGATCATGGATACAACTATAATTAGGAACAAGGAAAGTATAAAAAAAAGAAGTTAAAGAGAGAATAATCAAAGTAAAGACTTTTTTATTTTTTTCAATTTCTTTATTTTTTTTTTATAAAAAAAAGAAGTTGAATTTTATTTACCTCATGGAATTGCAGGTCGGAAAAGGTTGCAAGGGCTCTCATCATCTCTCGTTTTCACTTCAACAAATGAACAATTTTTTTTTTTCTCTTTCTCTTTGTTTGTGTGTATATATGTTGTTTGTAAGGCCGTCGTTTTTTGTTTTTTTTTTACTTTTCTTTCTCTATCTCTGTCTTTGTTGCTCTTTGTATTTTGCAGTGATTGTTGTCTCTGCAATTGCCTTCTGGAAAGAGAGAGTCTAATAAGTAACAACAATAAAGTTTACTTTTATAATGCAGATGGACTTGCTCTCATAATGTGAATTTTAACATGTATCCGTATTTGCGTGTTTGGACATAAAAATTATGAAATTAAAAAAGAATAGTGCATTTGTTATTAAATATTTTGGGTCCATTATTTAGGATAGTGGGGACATCGACAATGATGTCAAACATCGCATCGGTATAGCATGAATGAAATTGAGGCTTGCCTATGAAGTCTTGTGTGATAAAAAGGTACCACCTAAATTTAAAGGTAAACTCTACAGGGTAGTGGTTAGGTTGTTCTTGTTGTATGAAGTGGAGTATCGGTCTATCAAGAACTCACATATTCAGAAGATGCATGTTGTGGAGAGAGGATGTGTGGGAATACTAGGAGTGGCAAGATTAGGAATATTGAGGTTGTTCAGGAGAAGGTGGGAATGGTGGCATTTGTAGCGGACAAGATGAGGGAGCGAGGCTAAGATGGTTTGGGCATCATATGCATTTACAGAAGAGGTGTGTCGATGCCCCAGTGAGGAGGTGTGAGAAATTGGATGTAGGGGGTACGCGGAGGGGTAGGGGTAGGTCGGAAAAATATTGGGGAGATGTGATTAGACAAGACATGATGCAACTTCATATTACCTAGGACATGATTTTAGATAGGAAAGAGTGGAGGTTGCATATTAGGTAGAATACTAGTAAGGGTAGAGTGTCTTGCCTTGTGAATACTTAGTGCCTTTCATAGGACTAGTCGTGCCCTTGTAGTTCTTATTATTTATTGTTTTGTAATTATCACATTATTTTGTTGTTGTTATTATTACTCTATTGTTGACTTTACATTGCTTTTCTTGTTAATTGCTATGCTTACTCCAGTGTTTTCTTCTTCTTTTACTTCGGTTAGATACACTTGAATCAAGGGTCTTTCGAAAACAGTTTTTCTACCTTCACAAGGTAATGGTAAAGTTTGCGTACACTATACCCTCCTCCTCAGATCCCACTCATTTGGATTTCACAAGGTGTAGTGTTATTGTTGGAGTTATATTTGGAAATAAATACGAATTGAAGTTATTTTTATTAATATATTTTTGAATAATTTAGAGGTAAACGCTTCTTTTTCTCCTGAAGTTGTTGAAATTACTCATAGTAAGATATTAGTGAAAATTATGAAAATGACGTTTTGGAGTTTTTTGAATTCTAAAAAATTGTAATAATTACATGTCCAAATAATTCTGCTCTTTAGAGATAGTGAACTGATGAGTTGTAGAAGATGAGTCGTAGAGTACATATAAGTTAGAATTGTGCCTGGCAAAGAAGGGGAAAAGGGAAACTATTTAGAATTACAAGAAAGAAATAGGGAGAAAAGGTCGTTGTTCCTCTTGCTCACAATTCAAATTACCACTAGTAATTTCTCTATTTCAATTTATTATTCGACGGCATTTAATTAAATATTATATATTTTATATCTAATAGGAGTATGTCAATTGTGACTAATTATGCAACGGATATATAGTCAAAAAAAATTATATAGAATAATGTGAAATGAATAGATGACAGAGCAGAAAATGACCAAGCTACAAATAATATCTAGATTATGATTGTTGAAGAGATAGTTGGTAATTAAATAAGATTAGGTTGAAAAGATATCTCACCATCATTTTAATAATTAATCAGACGTTAATCTCTCATTATCATAACTTTGCTTACCCCCCTCCTTAATCAAAAGGCTATAATAGTCAATTTCCATAGGCTCTTGATAGCAATAACAACACATATTGGAGAGAGAAAAAAACTCATAGATCTTTAATTTGATAGGTTATGGCCGTTACCTAATTCATTATATGCTAAGAGATATGGTTATTTGAACTTGATCCTTGCAGAAACTAATGCAAAAAACTTAGTCGGTAGGAAGGTTTTGAACTCGACTTAGTACACTAGAGGTCTCTAATGACCCTACACCACTTCCAATACCTTCCCACTCAAAAGAATAAACCTTAACACATAAGCACAAGTGAGATATCACCCGATTCAAGCTTATATACCTATGACAAAAGATTCAGATTCAAAAAGTAAAATTACGATGCGTTATAGATATATAAATAAGTATATGAATTACACAATTTTTTTGGTGCTAATGGGTGTTAGTTGTGTAGGCCTTTAATTTTCGCATCGCCATATATAGGTCATTTATCTTTACTATTTACTACCCATTATCTTCCTATTTATTCCTAGGACGATTTCCTCAACTATAAATAGTGGTGGTCTTCATTTGGTTTTGAGACAAGAAAAATATAGAGAGGGAAAAGTTAGTAAAAAAAAAAAGAGTTCTTATTAGTTGAAGGGAAGTGTTCTATTTGTGGAGCTTTAGACTCAATTTTTGTCCAGAGTTGTTGAGTTATACTTTGTGTAAAGGCTGTTGAATCTTGGAGGAGACAAGTCAAGAAAGACTATTGCTGGATCGGTGAAAAATATTTTGTTGTAATGGGCTTGAATCTCTTTAAAGAGAGCGAGATATCTGCGCCTAAGCCTGAAGAGATTTTATTTCTTCATTTCAATTTCAATTGTAATCTTGTATTTTTTTGTTATTTTGTAACTTTTTACTAACACCATATATTTCGGCTGGTTTTTTCATACATAATGATAAAATAAAGTCTTCCTAATAAAGACTTTACC
>JAJOOS010000868.1:0-45026 GCA_029582725.1 Solanum chiquidenum | reverse complement strand
ATCTCTAAACTTCCGCGCCTGAACACCTTTCCTGCAAAACATGATAAAACACATAAAAACCAATATAAAAAGGCCCTAGACACACACAACTTGTTAGTGAAATGTATTAGAAATACCGTAAACTCACGGTATATCACATCCCTCGAGAGGAAAGATAGCAGAATCTGTTATGAGTGCTAATAGAATGTTTATATTGCTAGGTGAATCAAAATGACAAAACAAAAGAGGAGAAATGCTTGCAGGTTGATATCTCAGACAAGGCAGAGCTGTGGCACCATCGATATGGGCATCTCAGCTACAAGGGACTTCACACATTATGCAGTAAAGAGATGGTTGTGGGATTACCTGAAATTGGAGATGTGAAAACCACCTGTGAGGCATGTGTCAAAGGGAAACACCATCGTGTTCCATTTCTGAAGCAGAGCAAGTGGAGAGCCACTGAAAGATTGCAGCTTATTCACTCTGATCTCTGTGGTCCGATCAATCCACCATCAAACAGTCAAATAAGGTACTTGATAAGCTTCATTGACGATTTCTCAAGAAAAACATGGATATACTTTGTGCTAGAAAAATCAAAAGCATTTCATCAGTTCAAGACATTCAAAGCATTTGTGGAAAAGCAAACTGGATTGTTCATCAAATGTCTAAGAACAAATAGAGGAGGAGAATACAACTCAAATGAGTTCAAGGAATTCTGTAGAGAGCATGGAATCAAACGACAGCTGACCACAGCCTTCAGACCCCAGCAGAATGGCGTTGCTGAACGCAAAAACCGTACAATCATGAACATGGTGAGAGCAACTTTGTTAGAGAAGGAGGTACCAAGAGTTTTATGGCCAGATGTTGTGCAATGGGTGAATCATGTTCTTAATAGATCTCCTACACTCATTGTAAGAGACATGACCCCAGAAGAAGCATGGAGTGGAAGAAAACCATCAGTCGAACACTTCAGGGTTTTTGGATGTATTGGTTATGTTCATATCCCAGATGTTAAAAGAAGCAAGCTTGATGATAAAAGCGTGAAGTGTGTCCTGTTAGGTTTCAGCAGTGAATCCAAGGCTTTTAAGATGTTCGATCCAGTGGAGAAAAGAATTCACATTAGCCGAGATGTGATATTTGAGGAAGATAAGAAGTGGAATTGGGAAGCTGTTGGTTATTCTGGTGAAGAAAGCATTGAACTCGAGTGGGAAAACAATTATGAAAGTGTTGAGAAAGCGGAAGAAACAGAAGAATACACTGATGATGTTCCTTCACCAAATAATCCATCAACTGGAGAAACGATAACAACAACTAGCAGGGTGAGAAAACCACCAATATGGTCTGCAGATTATATCACAGGAGAAGGGCTATCAGATATAGAGGAAGAAGTAAACATGGCTAGAGTCGAGACTGAAACTCTAGCTTTCATGATAATATCAGATCCAACCAGTTTTCAAGAAGCCATCAGACATCAGAGTTGGAAACAAGCGATGGATGCTGAAATACAGTCCATCGAACGGAATCACACGTGGTCACTAACTACACTTCCTGTTGGAGCCAAGGCTATTGGGGTTAAGTGGATTTACAAGACCAAATTAACTAAACTGGGAGAGATAGACAAGTTCAAAGCTCGGCTGGTTGTAAAAGGATATGCTCAAGAGTACGGAGTAGATTACACAGAGGTATTCGCACCAGTGGCTCGAATGGATACAGTAAGGATGATCATTGCTGTAGCAGCACAAAGAGGATGGGGAATCTATCAGCTAGATGTCAAATTTGCTTTCTTACATGGTGAGCTGAAGGAAGATATATTTGTAGAGCAACCACAAGGTTATGAAGTAGCAGGGAAGAAGGACATGGTTTATAAGCTACATAAGGCCCTTTACGGACTAAAACAAGCACCCAGAGCTTGGTTCAGTCGCATTGAGGCTTATATCGTCAAGGAAGGTTTTGTAAGCAGCTCTAGTGAACAAACATTATTCATCAAGCAAAAGGGAGGTAAAATCATAATTGTGAGCATTTATGTTGATGATTTATTGTTCACTAGTAATGATGAGGAGTTGTTGAATGAGTTTAAGCGCTCCATGAAGGATGAATTCGACATGACTGATTTGGGGAAGATGAGATATTTTCTTGGCATTGAAGTGATACAGAAGGCTGATGGCATCTTTATATGTCAAAGAAAATATGCTGCTGAGCTGATCGAGAGGTTTGGGATGCAGAATTACAACTTTGTTTGCAATCCGATAGTCCCTGGACAGAAGGTTGGCCGGGATGAAGCTGGTGTGAAGGTCGACTCAACACTATATAAGCAAATGGTGGGCAGCTTAATGTATCTCACAGCCACACGACCTGACTTGATGTTCGTGGTAAGTCTTATTAGTCGTTTTATGGCAAATCCTACTGAGTTGCACTTTAGTACTGCAAAAAGAATCATGAGGTATGTGAAGGGAACTCTGGAGTTTGGAATATGGTATCAACGTGAAGGAAAAAGTAAACTCTTAGGCTACACCGACAGTGATTATGCGGGGGATGTGGATGACAGTAGGAGCACTTCAGGATATGTTTTCTTAATGAGTGGAGGAGCTGTGGCATGGTCCTCAAGGAAGCAACCAATCGTCACTCTGTCAACTACTGAAGCAGAGTATGTAGCAGCAGCTACATGTGCCTGTCAAGCCATCTGGATGAAAAGAATATTGAAAGAAATCGGGCATGAACAAGATGAAGAGATGGTTCTGTTTTGTGACAACACATCCACTATCAAGTTGTCAAAAAATGCTGTCATGCACGGAAAGTCAAAGCACATAAGGGTTCGATATCATTTTCTCAGAGAGTTGGCAAATGAAGGTGTTGTTAAATTGGTCTATTGCAGCACTGAGGAGCAGCTGTCAGACATAATGACAAAGCCTTTGAAGATGGCATCATTTCAAAGAATCAGAGAAGCATTTGGGATGAAAATTGTGAATTGAAACTCTTGATTGAGTTCAGTTCAAGGGAGGGAGTGTTGAGTTAGTTTTTCTTCAGTTTTAGTTTACTTCAACAAAGACCTATTCTTCAGGGTTGGAACAAGTCAATTTCTATTTCCTATTTTTCTATCAGTAGTGGAGTTAGTTGAGTCATGTCCTGTATTTTCGTTTTTCTTTAACTTTCATGTATTTCCTATAAAAGGGCATTGGAACCTATGAATAAAGGCAGATTATTCTGGTGCATTTGCTAAGTCTCAAACTTACAGTTCACAGCTTCAACAAAATCCCTATTTCTTTGCTCTTTGTACTTTAACTTTTTGTGTTTTTAAAAAAAATATTATTTTGCCTACATTATATTAGTGATCCATATCTATAAAATAGAGTGATAAATGTAGAGGCAAGGAAAAATGAAGCATGTTGAGATCAAGTAGTCAAAAAAATCAAAGACCATCTCTATTCTTTTATATTTTAGATTAATATAATTGTTTATATTTATTTTTAAGTGCAAAATCGAGAAAACGAGGTGCAGAGGAGCGGAAAGAAAGCATTTTGGGATGAAGTAGCCGAAAAAAATTCAAAGGTATAACTTTTTATTTATTTTTTTAGATTAAAATTTATTTATTTAATTTGTGTAAAACCGAATAAATGAGGTGATGAATGTAGAGAAGGGTAAAGGTCCATATTCCTACTTTAATTATTGTGAGACAATCAAACTAAATTACTTGAATGTTACATTAAGTTGATACATGATAAATCTCATACATTTCCTACTTCTCATAATTGTTCATGATAAAATGATATATTTTTGTATTTGTTCTGATAAAATGAGTTTTTCTTTTAATTTTTCTTTTTTAAAAAGATGTATATTTGTTTCAAATCTTTCACTTATAAATGTACATTTGTAATCATTTAGAATTTATTAAATATAAATTTATTAAATGATTTGGATTATATTAAATTCATAAATATATTAGTCCAAATAAATACTATGGATTAATATAATTGGGTTAATTATTTAACTTCAATAAATATGAATTTAATTAAAGTCCGCTCCATAAAGTCCATGGCAATGTCACTTAAATCTCATTGGCCGAAGGGAGTCCTCTTCTAAACACAACTCCTCTATTTTAAAACTATAAATAAGGGTCTTCATAATTCAGAAAAGAGAACGAAGAATTCAAACAAGAAGCTAGAGAAAGCTCGCGGATCAAAAGCCACAATTTCTCTACAAGCTACAAGTTCAGAATTCAAGTGTTCAAGTTCAAGATTTGAAGAAGTCAAGATCAAGTTCAAGAACAATCAAGATCAAGACCACCGGATTCAAGATCAAGCTCGAAGCCCTTGAATTCAACTAGAAAGTCATAATCAAGATAAAGTTCAAGATCAAGTTCAAGACGATCAAGATCAAGACCACCAGATTCAAGATCAAGCTTGAAGCCCTTGAATTCAACTAGAAAGTCAAGATCAAGATAAAGTTTAAGTCAAGTTCAAGATCAAGATCAAGATCAAGATAAAGTTAAAGTCCAAGTTCATCAAAGATTCAAGAACAAGCTCAAGATCCCTTGAATTTATATTCGAAAAGGCAAAATCAGAGGAATCAGAGAGATGGTAACACTCACACTTTGAAATAATAAAATGATTGTTACATAATTTTCCGTTCTTGATTATTGTTCTCTCGACGCGAATTTTATCGTCTACAAATTCTGGCACGCCCAATGAGACAATCTCTACCTCTCATCTCAACTTTTCAAGCATCAAAGAATATTGAGATGACTTCCATGAAGATGAACTCTCAATCAACTGCCTCTAAGGCCACTAGCTCCAAGTTCTCTACTGAAGTTGAATGCATTCTTGGTGTTACCTTTGGAAATTTCGAAGCTGTTACGAGGAGCAAAGCTGCTATGCTAGGACAACAAACACTTCAAGTGTCGTCAGCATCAACTCCTGTTTTTGGGTCTTCTACTCCAAAAGGAGTAAGTTCCTCCACAAAATCTTTAGAAGGAGGAAGCAGTGTTGCTGAAAAGATCAAGAAGACCTTAGCTCTGCTTGAGCAATCTGGTTCCAAGAACTCTACCACAAGGGAGAACTATGATTCGACCAATGAATCATCTCCAAATGCATCACGTAACGTGAGTCCTCTGAAGATTAACTTACGCGACTATCCATGCTACTCTCCTACATCTATAATGATCATGCAAACAATGGCAACGACTGCTTCTTCCCCTGAGGAACAACTCACAAATCTGACGAAGTTGGTTGAAGGATTGACAAAGCATGTACAACACCAAGAGTCTCGAATTGATAAGTTGATGGATAGGATGGAAGGAATTTTGGATGGAGAAGTGAGCCATGTGCTTGGAAAGGATGTTGAAGTGCAAGATATCGGAGATCCTGTGAAGAAAGCACCGTTTGTTAACGAGATGCCAGTTTCTTCTGAAGGAATGATCCCACTCGATCGCTTGAAGGAGTTCATTGAAGGCACAATCAAAGATAAGTATAAATTCTCCACCAAGTCTTCTCATATGTATGTCAAGCCATACACTGCAAGAATTGATAACTTTAAAATGCCTGCTGGTTATCAACCTCCCAAATTTCAACAATTTGATGGTAAAGGAAATTCGAAGCAACATATTGCACACTTTGTGGAGACATGTAATAATGCTGGCACATATGGAGACCATCTTGTCAAGCAGTTTGTCCGCTCTCTAAAAGAAAATTCCTTTGATTGGTACACAGATCTCGAGCCCAATTCTATTGACAGTTAGAAGCAATTAGAGCACAAGTTTCTTAATCGCTCCTATAGCACGAGGCTTACGGTAAGCATGGTATAACTCACGAATACTTACCAAAGGAAGGATGAACCAGCCATATATTTCATAAATCGATAGAGGAATGCGGGCCTGAATGGCAAGGATAGGCTTAGTGAAGCTTCTGCGACATAAATGTGTATCCAAGGGATGCACTGGGAGCTTCTTTACATCTTACAAGGAATAAAACCAAAATCCTTCGAAGATCTAGCTACTCACGCTCATGATATGAAGTAGAGCATGTCCTCTACTGGAAAAGCTATGGCGTTTGTCCATGACCCTCGCAAAGGAAGAGATAAGCAGGAACTCAAGAGATGGAGAAAATTTGTGCCCAAGAACAACAATAAGGAGTCAATGAATGTTAATGTGTCGCCAGTGAAGTTCACTATGAAGGAAGGTAAGAAGCAAAGTGTGAGAACAAATTTCCAAGCACGTTCAAATCAAAAGTTGATCCTAAGGGAAACGCAAGAAAAAGAATACCCCTTCTTGGATTCTGACGTTTATGATATTTTTGAAGAGTTGCTTGAGTTAAATCTTATTGAGTTGCTAGAGATGAAGCTACCTGATGAAGCTAGAAAAAGCCGATGACCTAAATTATTACAAGTATCATAGACTTATGAGTCACCCTCTTGAAATTTTTTTTGTCTTCAAGGATAAAGTGATGCGATTGGTTAGAGAAATGAAGATTGTTCTCGATGATGAGAAAGCTAGTTCTAACCAAATCTCTATCACATTCGGCTCACTCGATCCGGTTCAAATATGTATCTCTGAAAAGCATGAAGAAGAGTCATTAGAGCAAGAAAAATCTCAATTAGATATAGATGGTGATGAAGGTTGGATTCTTGTGACTAAGCGAAGACACAACAAGTCAAGCTTACAAAAGAAATCATCTGAGCAACCAATTAGAAGGAAGATGGTGAAAAATCCGGTCAAGCAGAAATCAATCAAGAGCCCAAAGAGGGCAAAGGTAGAAGTACATCACTACCATAAACTCCGACGCCTGTGACCCTAGAGGAATTCTTACCAAGTCTGATCTGCACAAAGTCTACTCAAGACAATGGTGCGCCATCATGTTTCAATGCTGATAAAGATGAAACAATGAAGGTGTCTCCTACTGACAAAGATGCAAGTGAATCCTTACCAAAAGTGTCTCCTAGTGGCGAAGAAAAGGCAACAAGGGAAATCTTGTCAATAATGTCTCCTTCATCTTCTGAAAAGCCTATTGAAACTTCTTCCCAAGAAGCTCATGCATGTGATACAAAAATCACATTCACATATAATGATCTTTTATTTGGTAAACCACCACACAATCGTCCTTTGTATATGCTAATGTCACGTGCTAGAGAAGAAGATAAATAAAATCTTAATAGATGAAAGATCATTCTGCCTATCCACATATTGAAGGAACTTGGCATCACAACTGAAGAACTTAGTGAAAGTCATTTGTTGATACAAGGATTCAATCAAGGGGGATAGAGGTCCATAGGCTCCATTAAATTAGAAATCCACATGAAAGATTTGCGATCAAGCACATGGATGTACGTGATTGATGCAAAGACTTCATACAATATATTACTTGGCAGACCTTGGGTACATGATAATAGAATTGTCTCATCTTCTTACTATCAATGTTTGAAGTATCTTGAAGGCGGGATTGAAAGGAAGATAGTTGCGGATGATAATTCTTTCACCGAAGTTGGACATTTTGCCGATGCAAAAGTCTATTTGAAGGGTTATGTTGTTAAAAAGGCAAAACCTAATGATGTCAAATCAACCATGTCTTGTAGGATCACAAGCAAAAGAATCGATGCGGCTGTCGGAAAGGCAAAAGTTTACACTAAAGAATTTTGTCCCAACCTTAATGAAGAGAAGGTCATGTCTTCAAAGAAGAAACTGACTTCTGGACTTTGCTATGTTCCAAAAGTAAAGAAAGAAGAAGTAAAATCATCTAACCTTCAAGAAGATGCATTAAGAGGACTAACTCTTTCTATCAGACGGATTGATGCAATAAGCTTGTCTTCAAAGATGACAAGAAAGACAATCACTTAAAATCAAGTGCGAGATGTGACACTCCCTACGAAACACACAAGAAAAGGTCTTGATCCTAATGCTTACAAGTTATTTGTGAAGGCTGGATACAACTCTAATGAGCCATCAATGTTAGGGAAACTCCCATCAGAAAATAAAACTAGGAAGACACGTGAAGGCCTAGGCTATAACCAACCATCACCCATTCGCATTTCCATAAGAAGGGCAATCAATAATCATATAACTTTTAAAGATGATGTCACTGCTCCTAATAAAAATCCTTCTATCTTTGATCGACTCAGAGAATCGACGACAAGAACTTTTGCGTTCGAGAGATTAGGTCCATTGAAGAAGGAGAATAACAAGCATTGGAGAAGTTATCTAAAAGTAACGACGCTGCCTTCATCTATGATCCAAAAGGATTTGAAAAGTCTGATTCCTTCTAGAATGAGACGACGAGTGGAACTTGTGGTTTCGTGTAAAAAGGAACTCAAGGCAAAAGCTCACATTGTGGTTTATACCAAGGAGCGCAAGAAAGATGAATAAAGTGTAGGATCCTCATATCATGTTACAATCTAGAATGAGAACGATTCTTAATGATCATCTAGAAGAGGAAGACGTTGTATATGCTCCACCAGAACTTGAAGAAGGAGTAAAGACCACAATAGATCCTTTAAAGGAAGTTAACATTGGCACTGATGAAGACCCAAGGCCAACTTACTTAAGTGCCTTTCTAGAAGTTGATAAAGAAATCTCTTATATGAACATACTCAAAGAATATAGGTATGTCTTCGCTTGGAGTTATAAAGAAATGCCTGGCTTGAATCCTAAAGTAGCAGGAAGTCAAAAATGGTTCTCGTCCAGTTAAGCAAGCTCAAAGACGTTTTAGGCTAGACTTGGTTCCATTGATATGAAATGAGGTTAATAAACTCATTAAGGCATGTATCCTACATGGATTTCAAGTATTGTTCCTATGAGGAAGAAGAATAGACAAATTTGAGTTTGTGTTGACTTCAGGGATCTCAATAATGCATGTCCTAGAAATGAGTTCCCTCTTCCCATTCCGAAGCTAATGATTTATGCCACCACTGGTTATGAGAATATGTCATTCATGGACGGTTCTTCTAGCTATAATCAAATATGCATGGCATCAAAAGATGAAGAACTCACTACATTTCACACGCCTAAAGGTATTTATTGCTACAAGGTGTTGCCTTTCGGTTTGAAGAATGCTAGTGCTACATATCAAAGGGCTATGCAAAATATATTTGATAACTTTCTCCATAAAAATATTGAATGTTATGTTGATGACCTGGTGGTAAAGTCGAGAAAGAGGGGTGACCATCTGAAAGACTTAAGAATGGTGTTTGAGTTGCTCCGAAGATATCAACTAAGGATGAATCCATTGAAGTGTGCCTTCGGAGTTACTTCTGGAAAGTTCCTTGGCTTCATTGTGAGACATCGATGAATTGAAATTGATCAAGCCAAAATTAATACAATATCGAAGATGCTCGAGCCTCGAAACATTCATGAGTTAAAAAGTCTCCAAGGAAAGCTAGCCTACTTGAGGAGGTTCATCTCAAATCTAGCAGGATGATGCCAACTATTCGGTCATCTGATGAAGAAAGGTGTTTCTTTTAATTGGGACGAAACATGTAGCGATGCCTTTAAAAGTATCAAATCATATCTAGCGAAACCTCCAGTTTTGGCAGCCCCTATACCTGGAAAGTCATTGATACTCTACATTGAGGCACAATAAAGGTCTGTAAGATCCCTGTTAGCTCAAAAGAATAGTGAAGGCAAAGAAAACTCTCTTTACTATTTGAGTAGAACGATGACACCGAATGAGCTAAACTGTTCGCCAATATACTATTTGAGGTAAACCATTCGCTAGTCATCTCAATTCAAAAGATGAAGCATTATTTTCAAGCCCATGTTGTTCGTCTTATTTCTAGAGAAAATCCCATCACGTGACCGACTAGCAAGATGGTACATCTAATTCCAATAGTTTGAGATCGTGTACATCCCTCAAAAGGATGTGAAAAGACAAGCATTAGCGGATTTTTTGGCAGACCATCCAATACCGGATGATTGGAAGTTAACTGATGAGCTTCCTGATGAAGATGCGGTGTTAATTGAAATTCAACCCCCTTGGAAAATATACTTTGTGGGGCTGCACATAATGGTGGAGTTGGCGCTGAGGCTGGCGTGGTGTTCATCACTTCACAAGAAGATATTTTACCATTCTCCTTTACTTTGAAGCAATGTTACTCCAATAATGTTGCTGAATACCAGGCATTGATACTTGGACTTGAAATGACCGTCGACATGAAGCAATTACACTTACAAGTCTTTGGTGACTCTCAGTTGGTGATTAATCAACTCTTGGGAAGTTATGAAGTGAAAAAGCCTGAATTGTGCCCTTATCATGATTATGCTCAAAATTTGATAGGATGGCTTGGAGATGTAACCCTTCAACATGTGCGTAGAGCGGAGAATAAGAAAGCTGATGCATTGGTTGCTATAGCTTCAACTCTAACCCTTCCTGATCAAACACACGTGACTATTTTTCAAAAATGGATAGTACCACCGCCAAATGAGGAAGAATATATAAAAAATGAGCTTGATCATCTCGTCGCCATTTTTGAAACTGCGAAGGAAGATTGGAGACAACCCATTATTGACTACGTGTGTTATGGGATACTTCCAGAAAATCCAAGGAGAATGACTGACATTCGTCTTCATGCACCCCGCTTCCTTTACTACAAGGACATATTATATAAAATATCATTTGAGGGTGTACTATTACAATGTTTGGGAGAGGATGAAGCAATTCAAGCTCTGCAAGAAGCACACTCATGAATATGTGGATCACATCAATCTAGACCGAAGCTCCACTTTCACATAAAGATGATGGGGTATTATTGGCCAACCATGGTGAAAGATTGCTTAGATTATGCTCGAAGGTGCACTGCTTGCCAATTTCATGAAAATTTCATACATCAGCCTCCCGAAGTATTACACTCAACTATTGCATCTTGGCAATTTGACGCTAGGAGATTGGATGTTGTGGGACCATTACCAAAATCTTCTGCTGGACACTTGTACATCTTGGCTGCAACAGATTACTTCTCAAAATTGGATGAAGTTGTCACTCTTAAAGAAGTGAAGAAAGAGAATGTTGCAAATTTTATCCGAGTGAATATCATCTATCGCTTTGGCATCCCTCGCTACATAATAACGACAGACAATGGCAAGCCATTTGATAACAAGTTAATGAACAAAAATTGTGATCTCTTTGGCTTCAAGCAGCGTAAATCCTCTATGTATCATGCTGCCGCCAATGGTCTTGCTGATGCATTCAATAAGACTCTATGCAACCTTCTCAAGAAAGTCGTCTCCAAGTCAAAACGGGATTGGCATGAAAGAATGGAAGAAGCCTTATGGGAATATAGGACGACATATCACACTCCAACTCAAGCAACACCATATTCACTTGCTTTTGGTGTTAAAGCAGTCTTGCGACTTGAGCGTCAAATACCTTCCTTAAGACTTGCTATTCAAGAAGGGCTCATAGAAGAAGAAAATGCTAGACTGCGTCTTGCTGAGTTAGAAGCACTTGATGAAAAGAGGCTAGAAGCCCAACAAAACCTGAATGTTATCAAGCACATCTATCTCGTGCTTTCAATAAAAAGGTTCACTTGAGGTGCTTCCAATTTGGAGACCAAGTTCTCGCGGTAAGAAGACCCGTCATTACTTCGCACAAGTCTGGGGGCAAATTTATCTCAAAGTGGGATGGACCATATGTCGTACAAGAAACATATTCACATGGTGCTTACAAGCTTGTTTATGCAGATGGCGTAAGGATCGAACCTATTAATGCAAAATTTCTAAAGAGGTACTACCCTTGAAGTAAGATGATGCTCCTTAAGGTACGCCTAAACTGCATGTCACTTTTGGCCCGCAAGAGTATAAACTGTGCACGACACAATAATAAAAAAAAACAAAACAAAAAAACCACTCATTCTCCTAGAACTACGTTGTGACTTGATCCTCTTCACTAAGGTACGTAGGTGCTTAGAATATATTCTAAGTTCAGTTGCATGAGTGTCAAAAAGCCACATTTTCCCACTTGATCCGTCATATGAAAGTTAAAGTTATGAATAATCTTTCATCAAACTTTGGACTTGCACCAAATGGTAGTGACCTGATGGGGGCAAACCCTTATAAATATAGGTTGTTTTGAAACTCGAAGTCTTCAAAAAATCTCCAAGTCAGTTGAAGTCTTCAAAATTATAAAAATCTCCAAGCCTAGAAGTTGAGGTCTTCAAATAAATCAAGTTTGGAAGCTGAGGTCTTCAAATTTTTCAAGTCTGCAAGTTGAAGTCTTCAAAATTAAAAAAATCTCCAAGTCTAGAAGTTAAGGTCTTCAAATCAATCAAGTTAGCAAGTTGAAGTCTTCAAATCAATCAAGTTTGCAAGTTGAAGTCTTCAAATCAATCAAGTTTGCAAGTTGAAGTCTTCAAATTCTTCAAGTCTGCAAGTTGTAGTCTTCAAGTATGCAAGTTAAAGTCTCATATCAATTAAATTTTCAAGTTGAAGTCTTCAAATTCTTCAAGTCTGCAAGATGAAGTCTCAAATCAATCAAGTTTGAAACTTGAAGTCTTCAAATCAATCAAGATTGTAAGTTGATGCCTTCAAATTATTCAAGTCTGAAAGTTGAAGTTTTCAAGCCTTGACCTCTAAATTACCTTTCTTAAGGTGGGGATCCGTATCCATCCTCTTTTCACCTTAAGGATACCATAAAGTTACCTTTCCTTAAGGTGGGGATGCGTATCCATCCTCTTTTCACCTTAAGAATACCATAAAGTTACCTTTCTTAGGGCGGTGATGTGTATCTATCCTCTTTTCTCCTTTAGAATACCATAAATTACCTTTCTTAGGGTGGGGATGTATATCTATCCTCTTTCGCCTTAAGAATACCATAACGTTATCTTTCTTAGGGCGGGGATGTGTATCTATCCTCTTTCTCTTTAAGAATACCGTAAATTACATTTCTTAAGGCGGCGATGTGTGTCTATCCTCTTTCGCATTAAGAATACCATAAATTACCTTTCTTAGGGCGGGGATGTATATCTATCCTCTTTCGCCTTAAAAATACCATAAAGTTATCTTTCTTAGGGCGGGGATGTGTATCTATCCTCTTTCTGCTTAAGAATATCGTAAATTACATTTCTTAAGGCGGCGATGTGTGTCTATCCTCTTTCTCATTAAGAATACCATAAAGTTACCTTTCTTAGGGCGGGGATGTGTATCTATCCTCTTTTCGCCTTAAGAATACCATAAATTACCTTTATTAGGGTGGGGATGTGTATCTATCCTCTTTCGCTTTAAGAATACCGTAAAATTACCTTTCTTAGGGAGGGGATGTGTATCTATCATCTTTTCGCCTTAAAAATACCATAAATTACTTTTCTTACGGCAAAGATGTGTATCTATCCTCTTTCGCCTTAAGAATACCATAAAGTTATCTTTCTCAAGGTGGAGATGCGTATCCATCCCTTCACACCTTTGCACCTTCAAATTTCATAAAATTATCTCCCTTAGGGCGAGGACGATTACTCATCCCTTTGTGTCATAAGACTACCTTCTCCACAGATCCTTTTAAGCCTACCTACAAAAAAAGGGAGGAAAGACAACACAAAGAAAACACAAGTAGAGGAGAAATTGTTACCTGTCAAGACGTGTGAAACTTGCAAGTCATGCTGAGATAGCTAGGTTAGACTTGAGACAATATTTTTTGGTGATAATGAAGCCTTTGAAGTATAGTTTCAAAATATCACAACCGTTTTTGGTGATAATGTTCTGACATTGAGATATAAAATATTTTGTGAGACAACAAAAATCTGAAATCAGTTGCATGACAAAATTTAAAGTTAACTTCAAAAAAAATCATCTAGAATGATTCTGAAGGTATTAAATCTTGAATTTCGGAATGTTGTAGAACTTTGTGTCTAGATACGAAATAATCAAGCGGCTTGTGATTTCATCGTTCCTACATCAAGACACCAGAATTTTAGTAAAGCCACACAAATCTGAAATTTTCAGCATGACAAAATCTAGAGCTAACTTCAAAAATTCATCTATAAAGATTCTCTGGGTATTAAATTCTGAATTTTGGATATATTAGAGATCAAGAAGTCTAGTTTCTAGAGAATCAAACCGTTCATGATTTTGATATTTTTATAATGAGGAATGAATTTTCTACGACAGACATGTCAAGCTGTAAAAAAGTGACGAAAATCAGAAAAAAGGAAGGAAATTACCTTGCATTATGCCCCTTTTGTCATAGCTCACAATCTATAATTGAAGCCAAAATTGTAGAGATAATGTGTCTATTTATAGATGTTATTTGATGGGAAAAAAAATCTCCTAGTTCAATTACAATTCCTTCTAGGCTAGGACAACGGAAAAGACATGAATTTAAAATTGAGTAGGATTACAATTCCTAGTTCAATTATAATTTATTTTTGGCTTGGGCAATAGAAAGGACATGTGAATATGAATATGAAATTGAGTGGGACTAAAAATCCTAGTTCAACTACAATTTGAACTTTGGCTACTTGATTATTTTCTTATTTGGGTTAGATAAGTTTGATTTTCCCTTGATGAGTATATGATGTCTAAAGATCAATTTTTTATAATTTAAGCTTGTGAAAAGTTTATGTTGTGAGAAGTAAATATTGATAAGATCTATGATGGTTTGTGCATTATGAGTGTGTGGTGGTTGGTTCAGGTTCACTTCTGATTGTGGACAGTTTTGATTCAAGATTTTATCATGGTTATGTGAGACATGATTCCACCTAATGGTTGTGTCAAGGTTCTTGAGAACATATTGCGAACGTGTGTACGATTAACTTTGATGGTTATTGGGAATAGTTTTTGTTGTTAGTTGAGTTTAAATACAATTATAGTTACCACTTGAGTGTTGATATGGCCCAAATTGAGGCATTTTATGGGAGGAGATGTATGCCTCCCATTGATTGGTTTGTTGCATTTGAAGTGAGACCTTAGGGTATTTATATTTTGAGGGAAT
Organism: Solanum chiquidenum; assembly: GCA_029582725.1. Lineage (NCBI taxonomy): Eukaryota > Viridiplantae > Streptophyta > Magnoliopsida > Solanales > Solanaceae > Solanum > Solanum chiquidenum. The sequence continues at coordinate 30,150 of JAJOOS010000868.1, read as the reverse complement.
TGTTAGAGAAGATAAAATTCATTTAGGAGAAGCTCCTAGCAGCTTAGAGTAGACATAACGAGTAAGCAAATTGGAAGGTTAGGGACTTGGAGTTTATGGAGGGAGAGCAAGTGTTGCGGAAGGTTTCACCCTTGAATGGTGTGATGAGGTTTAGTAAGCAGGATAAATTTAGTTAGAGGTATATTAGATTGTTTGAAGTTCTTAATCGCGTGGGATAGGTGACCTAAGAATTGGCTTATCCCTAGGGTTATCGAGAATGCACTCGGTATTTCATGTGTGTGTTGAAGAAAAATCATGATGATGGAAACTACATTATTCGTTAGGATTCGGTCTTTCTTAATGAAAATCTGTCTGATAAGGGAGAGCCTACTGTTAAAGAATGACAAAAGTTCCACATTGGTGGTTAATGAGATGGGTTGACTCCTTATAAGACTTGGGCAATCCTCCTCTCTTTGAGCTAGCTTTTGGGGTATGAGTTAGGTCTAAGACCTAATTTAACATGGTATCAGAGCAGGGCACATCTCACCCGATGTTGGGTCCCCCAAAATCAAAATTGTCCATGCACCAGATGCTAAGCACTGGGTGTGAGGTGGGGTGTTAAAGAATGACAAAAGTTCCACATTGATGGTTAATGAGATGTGTTGACTCCTTATAAGGCTTGGGCAATCTTCCTCCCTTTGAGCTAGCTTTTGGGGTGTGAGTTAGGCCTAAGACCTAATTTAACATGGTATCACCATTCTAGATAGGAAAGTCCGCAAGTTAAGGTCAAAGGATATTGCATCTGTCAAGATTCAGTGGAAGAATCGATCGGTTGAAGAGTCCACTTGAGAGACTGAGGCTGATATGCACAAAAGACATCCATCCTTTTTATCGATTCAGGTACCCTTTCTTACCCTCACCTTCTTTTGATCGTCCGAGGACGAACGATGGGTAAATTGGTATCTAATGTAAAGACCCACTTGGTCGTTTTGAGTACAAAAGCTTTTTATTTCATAAAATTCTTTTCAATAGATTATAAATGGGTATTTTGGACTATTCATAACTATAATTATATAAGTAATGGAGTAATTTTAATAATTAAATATAATTGGTGGTTAAAGAAAATAACATTGAAATTAGTAGTGAGCCACTTTTACCACTTTTATAATTGGTTATTTAATAATTAGGGTAAAAAAATAATCTGTAAAAGAACGAAGAAGGAAAAGTAGGCGAGAGAACAAAAAGCGACATCGAACGAAAACTAAATTGAAACGGCGGCTTGAGGTACTTTTATGAAATTGTTCTTACCTAGCAATAATGTGGAATAAATGATAATGGGTGAAATTTATAACATGTTATACTTGGAAGATAGAAATTACTCCCTCCGTTCACTATTAATTGTCATACTTTTTATTTTTAGAGTTAAATTATAAAAACTTTGACTAATATTTTAGGATATATTTTTTCACCATATTGATATGTAAAAAATTGCAATGTATAGTACTTTTCGTATAGTTTTTGAATATCTAAATTTTTGTTTAAAAAATCAAATTAATGTAATCTAATTTAATTTTAAAAATAAATCAATTTAACTTTCAAAAAGCATAATATGACAAATAAAAGTGGACGGATAGAGTATATGGTATTGGAATTAATGCTTATAAGTAACTTTGACAGAGTTGGGGTTAGTAGTTGCCGTTTCAACATTGTGTTGGGGAGCAGACTTTGTCGGCCATCATTGGTAATTATTACCAAATGATTTAAGTAATAAAAAATGCGTTGAAACTGGTTGGTCATTCACGTAGGTTTGGCAGTGTCGATTGAAACTTGTTAGTTATTCACATAATTTTAGTATCTTGATTTAAGTTTGGATATATTAAGATAGGTAATTAAATATAAGGTGTATTATATTATATGAATTACATTAAAGTTATGCTAAATGGAAGAATAAGATTTATCCTTAGGCTTGAATTGGAGGAAATTGATTATAGAATTGGGTGAGTTTTGAATCTAGGCTAGACATATAGTAGAATGATTGTTTATAGTCATGTTACTTTACAAATTATGCATATTTGAAAGATTAGAAACGTTTGGAGGCATTGAGGAAAAACATTGGAGAAGTAGCTTGCCTGACTTCGGTTCTTCGGTGGAGGTAGGTTATGGTTTATTCTATGTGATAGATAGACTCTTAATAGTAATTAATAGTCATTGAGTGTTATTGTGATTTTTTCTATGTGCTTGGTGGTTGTGGTTTGGATGATTTATGTGGTGTTGTGATTGGTCTGAAATCCTGAGACCGTGAAATTCATAATCTTGAAATTTCTCTATCGAAGTGATGCCTTGAATAAAGAAGGCTTAATGAAATATTGTTAATGAAGTGAAAGAGGTGATAACAAATGATATTAACTATATAGTTGGATCGGGTGCCACGAGTCGGCATGATATTATTGGATCGGGTATCACATTTCGACACAATATATTGGATTGGGTGCCACAAACCGACACGATGTTTTTGGATCGGGTGTCACATTTCGACACGATATATTGGATCGGGTGCCACGAGCCGACACAATGTCATTGGATCGGGTGTCACGTTCCGGCACGGTAACATTAATGGAAAACATATTGAATTAACTGAATGTACTCAATTTCAAAGAACCCATTTCCCAAATGAGCGTGGTATGGAGGCATGAGTCCTCGTGTGTGTGCTTGATATTGTGATTGATTACGTACTTGCTTTCGTTGTCACTTGTTCATGTTGTTTGTTACTTATCACCTACTAAGTGCTATAGTTGATTTTATACTATTACTTTATGCATATTAGTTACTATTTTGAGTCGACCGATGATATATAATTAGTACATGTTGCCCTGTACTAAGCCCTACTTGTGTTTTTCTTTGTTTTCCTTTTGTGGAGTGCAACGAGTGTACCAACGACTTCGACTTGCCCTCAACTCTAGCCAATCTCTAGCACCTCAGGTTCCAGGGTGAGCTATTCATTCTAGCTCGTGTTGGATTCTCTCGGTTAAAGCATGATGTCCTAAGTTTTTGGACACAGACTGCTTTATTCTTTTATTTTGGTGTATTTAATACTCTTAGACTTAGTATTTGGAGATTAGATGTCCTTGATGTGATGACATTCAGGTTTTGGGGATAATATGTAATATAATTTAGAGGTTTATTTGATTGGCTACTTTAATTAGTTTTGAGCTTCCGCATTATGATTGTTATCCATGGTTGAACAATTGATATAAGTTGAGGTTGAATTCGTTGGTTCGCCCACCTAGGAGGTTAAGTGTGGGGGCCACTCATGACTCGTTTTGAATCGTGACAAAAATACTATATAAACTGAGATAAAAGAAACGTGAATTCTAATATTACTTTATATAATTTAAGTATTCTCCTTTTTTGTTCATTGAATAAGTTTATGATTTATCATTTATGTGCACAAGTCATAAGTCAGGAATTTAATGTATGACTTTTGATTATTTTTGTTATTTTGACTTAAAAACAAGTATTTAATAATATAATTTTATATCTTATTCAAATACTTAAAAAATATTTTAATTTAAAAATACCTAAAATATGTTAATTCAAATAAGCTCTTATACATGTATATACAACAAATTAAAACCTCTAAAATAATTTTTCAAATTATCCTTAATTTTTAGGCTTGTGCACAACATCATACTAGTTTACTACTACACTAGTCCTATATATAAGTGAGTGTGATTATAAGAAAAGTGATATAGTATATTTAAAAACCTATCAAATATAAAATATGATTATTTCTCTTTAGACAATCTAAAGAGAAATTAAGATACATGAATTGAAATAGAAGGAACATTACGATTTGATTTTAATCGATTTTTATCTTTAGTTAAAATTAAGACAAATCGATTTGATTGGTTTTAAAATTATTAAAATCAAACAAAAAATAATTAACTTTCAACCCTATGAATCACACAATTCAAGTCGATCAAGGCTACTTCAACTTTGTTTTTTAATTGATTAAGTATTTGCTCTTTACCTCTTTAACATTTTTTTTTATTTTTACATACGACTAAATCATTTTTTTCCTTTAAACCTTACTAATAAATTTATAAATGCCAATTTTAGGGTATAACCACCGATAAAAAGAAGTCAAATATACTTGAACCAAAATTAGGCACGCTTCACTTCAAAACTGATAGCACAAATACAATAAAAAAAATTAACGAAAAAAATATATGATACTTAAAATTTAAATCAAACAAAATTAGAAAAAGTATTGATTTAATTAATAAAATTAATTATATTTTTAATTTAAATAAATATTTGATGAAATCATGAACAATCCCACTTGTGGTCTGTTAAGCAGAAAAATAATGCCCTTCATATCTTAAAATTTATCACACCTAATTTTTTTTTTGAAAATAATTAAAATGCTCCGATAGTTTTTTTTACATTAAAAATGACGCACAAGTTAAATTTCAATATTATTAAAATAGTTAATTTTATTAATTAAAGTAAGTCAATAGAATTTGACTTTATTTCACACTTGAAGAAAAAGGAAAAATAAAATAAAATATGAACTTACATTTTAATATTAATTTGCTTACCATTATCTCATATAAATAAAGATAACACAATCTTCTTGTGTTTTACTATAAATGCAAAAGAGGCATAATGTTACACATCGGACTATCATCAAATTTTTTAATTTTGTGTCAACTTCAAAAGATCATATCTTTTAGCACATAAAGAATTAGGTGGCCCATGATGTATCAAATCGAAGGTCTTTGAGTCCTCTTTCCAACGCTGCCAAGTTTGCTAAATTTCGAGCGGCGACTAAGAAATTATGGTTGTTTGAGTGGAGACTCTCTAGTTAAGGCTTTTCATCCATTTAAGGAAAGGGTATTTTGGTTTTTTCCTTACCCCACTAAACCTTAAAGTTTTTTCATACCCAAGCTAAGGGTCTAATCAGAATTAGAACACTTTTTCCATATTTCAAAATGCTTAGGAATTTCAGGGCGAAGATTCAAGAAGAGAAAAAGAGGGTTTTCAACCGTTCTTTAAAGAGGATTTCACCAAAGAAGGAGTGTTCTTTCGAGGTATATAAGCTTCTCACAGTTTTGGGTTTGTTTTCCCTCATGCCATACATGTAATTTCATCACAAATTCGTCCATAAGATTGTTTATAGTGAGATTTTTGAGAAATTATTGGGGTTTAGCCCCATTCTTTAACAATGGAGGTTTTGAGTTCTTGAGGTCAGGGTCTTGCGAATGAGTGGTGTTTCTTGATAGAAATTGAGTGAGATTACAATGAATTTGTGTTGTGTTTGTGAATCAAAGAGAGTTTGGAAGAAACCTATCGATTCTAGATGAGTTAGGACCTGAAATTGAACAAGAAAATTCATCGAATTTTTGGGTTCAGGTGGGGCAAAGCGCCCCCATAGTGCCAGGAGGGCTGACTCCCTACGCCAGTAGTGCACCCCAAAGTACTCTCAGTACTTTGAGGCCCGGCGCTTGGCGCTAGCAATGCACCAGGGTCGTCAAACCCATTTATTCTCCGTTCTTCGTCCTGTGTGTGTTCTTTCAAATTGTGTCTTCGCTTTCTTCTTCATATTAAATCTTAAAGTCTTCATTAATCCTTGAGAGATCCTACATATCCTAATCACATATTTTAGTTTACATTTCAAATTAAATTAAAGTTAAGAGGAAAGTTCAAGAGCCGTTTTGAGTCATATTTGAGAATCCTTTTGCAATTAATTAAAGATTTGAACTAAGTCTTGAGTAAATGAGTATGAGAATGAGCAGAGTTGTGTTTCGTATTTCAAAATGAGTATAAGGAAACTAAGTATTCCCAAAATGTATTACTTTTACATTTAAAAGAGAGAAACATCGATTTATAAATGAGTTTACAAGTTCAGAGAAGTTTCAGAGTATTACCTCTTTTAAGTGATTACCTCAAATTGAGAAAGAGTTATGTTTTATAAATTTGAGCATGAGTATATATGTAATTGGGAGTAGTATTGAGCAGTGATATGGGAATGAGTTCAGATAACTTAAAATCCTCATAAACCATGTATGCCAACATGGGTATTTAATGATCATATTTTTTAGTTGATTCCTTATTTATTGTAAGGTAGCTTAGTGGATACACTTAGTTGAGGTGTTTTATACCCCGACAAGGTATAAGATAGTTCTGGCAGCTTGGTCGAGACACTGTATCATCACGTAGCTCATAGTGATGGTTGTCGGTTAGAGAATCTCCCAAATAAGAGTAAAAAGTTTGTTATTGTATTTTTATACATTTGAGTTGATATCTAGTGTTCTAAATTTTTTAAATATTGCATCTCTTATTGTTTCTTTCATATTGAGGTGAGTATTTCTTCCATTCTTGTCAGTTCAATTAACTATTGCTTTAAGTTTTCCCTTTTCATGCTCGTACATTCAATGTACTGACGTCATTCGACCTGCATTTTTTTATGATGCAGATATAGGTGTTCAGGGTCATCAATAGGCACTTCGTCGATACAATTTGCATTCTAGTTAGCTTTGGTGAGCCTCTTTGCTTTCCAGAGGGTTCCACATTTATATTTCAGTTTTTTTAAGATGTTTTGGGTCTTGTCCCGACTGTAGCGTAGTATTTAGAGTCTTAATAGACAGTAGTAGTTGATGAGTCTTTTCCCATGATCCCTTGTTAGTGTTTTGAGACTTGAGTTGCCTTCTTATGACTATTTGAATATTTCCAGACATTTCTGAGTTTATCTGTTGTTGAGTCTTTTGAGCTGATATTTACAATTGAAGTTCTTGTTTTTGAGTAAGTCTTCCGCTGAGTAGTGAGCCAGAACAAAGGTTCGCTTAGGGACCAGCAATGGTTTCGGAGTGTAGGCCACGTCCAGGGTGTAGGCTCGGGGCGTGACAAACTTAGTATCAGAGCACATAGTTCAAGAGTCCTAGGGTGTCTATGAAGCCGTGTCTGTAGAGTCCTTGTTATCGTTGTTAAGTGCGTCATATCTATAATTAGGATGCTTCGACATTTAGGAAAACATTTCACTTCCTTTTTACTCTTTTTCGTGCGATAGAGTTCAACTCTATAAAAAGTTTCCTTCTAATTCGTGCTTACGTGTGTCTTTTCAGATCATGCCTCCAATAAGAGTTGTCATAGGTATTCCTTCTAGGAGGAATGTTAATCCTCAAGAACAAGAGGTTACCATTGCACCAGAGGTGCAACCCCCTTAAGGAGATGTCACCAATGTTGAGTTCAAGAATGTTATTCAGCTGCTGACTCAGGTTGTGTCCAATCAAGCTGGTCAACAAAAAGAGTTTTGTCAGGATATGGTTGATACATCCAGGATCCGTGAGTTTTTGAGGATGAATCCCGCGGAGATCATAGGATCCAACATCACTGAGGATTTGGAGAACTTTATGGAGGAACTGCAGAAGGTGTTTGAGGTTATGCATATTGTTGATGTTGAGTGTGTGGAGTTAGTTGTATACCAACTCAAGGGTGTTTCTAGGATTTGGTACGACCAATGGAAAAAGGGCAGGGCTAAAGGGGCACCACGTGTGATTTGGATATTTTTGAAAGTGCCTTCGTAGGGTGCTTCTTTCCCCACGAGATAAGGGAAGCAAATGTGACGGAATTTCTGAATCTGAAACAAGTCCATGAGTGTGGATGAGTACAACCTCAAGTTCACCTAGTTGTCATGTTATGCTCCGGAGATGGTGGCGGACATGAGAAGCAAGATTAGTTTATTTTTGTTTAGGCTGTCTCAGTTGTCAAGTAAGGAAGGTAAAACGGATATGTTGATAGGGGACATCGACATAGCCATGCTTATGATCCATATGCAGAAGGTTGAGGAAGATAAGTTGAAGGACAAAGAAGAGTTCCACTGTAAGAGGAATAAGACAAAGGTCATGAGTCCGAGCAACAGAAGACCAAAAATGTGAACCAGTCATCTTTTCAGCAAAGGCCAACTGGACCTGCTCCATCATCAGCTAGTGCACATGCACCAAAGAAAAGAGGTTATTTCAGGAACCAGAACTCCTAGAATTCCAGAGATAATACCTACTCAGTCTTAGATTAGTGTGGCACAAGGGGCTAATTAGACTCCTACATGTGCTAAGTTTGGTAGGAACAACCCATGAGCGAGTCGTGATGGCTCCAATGGATGCTTCAAGTGTGGAAAGACATGTCACTTCATGAGAGAATTCCCTAAGAACAAGCAAGGTAATGGTAATGGGGGCAATAAAACCCAATCTTTTTCAGCTGCTCCGATAGACAAGGTTGTTCCAAGATGAGTTTTTTCAGGGACAGGCGAAGGAGCAAACATCGGTATGTTATAACCAGTCACCAAGAGCAGGGGAATTCACCAAAAGATTTCACTGGTATGATCAAAGTCTTTACTTTCGATGTATATGCATTACTTGATCAAGGTGCGGGTCTATCTTTTGTGACTCCTTATGTAGCTATGAAGTTTGATATTCTTCTTGAGCGACTTCTTGAGCCCTTCAGTGTTTCCACACCTTTTGGTGAGTCTATTACACCAGACTGAGTTTATCGTGATTGTACCATCTCTTTCAATCACAAGGACATTATAGCTGACTTAGTTGAGCTATACATGGTGGAATTTGATGTTATTCTAGGTATGGACTATCTCCATGCTTGTTATGCCTCATTTGATTGTAGAATTCGAGTAGTCATGTTTTAGTTTACTAATGAGCATGTCTTAGAGTGGAGGAGTAGTTCAGTAGTACCTAAGGGTCGTTTCATTTCATACCTTAAGGCCAAAAAGTTAGTCTCTAAGGGGTGCATGTATCACTTAGTCTGAGTTAATGACTCTAGTGTTGAGACACCGTCTATTTAGTCAATTTTAGTTGTGAGTGAGTTTCCAGAGGTATTTCCAGATGATCTTCCCGGAGTCCCTCCAGAGGGAGATAGACTTTGGCATAGACATTCTTCCTAATACTCGACCTATCTCTATTCCTCCATATAAAATGGATCCAGTTGAGTTATAAGAGTTAAAAGAACAGTTGAAGATCTTCTTGATAAGGGTTTCATCCGACATAATGTCTCACCTTGGGGTACTCCAGTCTTATTTGTGAGAAAGAAAGACGGTTCTCTCAGTATCGACTACCGTCAGTTGAACATGGTCACCACAAAGAATAAGTATCCTCTTTCGAGAATTGATGACCTTTTTTATCAACTTTAAGGTGCCACTTACTTCTCTAAGGTAGACCTTAGATCTGGCTATCATCAGTTGAGAGTGAGAGAAAGTGACATCCCGAAGAGAGTATTCAGGACCCGTAATAGTCATTATGAGTATCTTGTTTTGTCTTTTGGCTTGACTAATGCTCCTGTAACACTCATGGATCTTATGAAAAGAGTGTTTAAGTCATATCTTGACGTGTTTGTTATCATATTCATTGATGATATACTGAATTATTCGAGGAGTGAGGAGGATCATGCTAGCCATCTTAGAATAGTCCTCTAAACTTTCAAGGATAGAGAGTTGTATGTCAAATTTTCTAAGTGTGAGTTTTGGTTTAAGTTTGTGGCATTATTAGGCCACATTGTATCTAGATTAGGGATTCAAATTACCACTCAGAAGATTGAAGCAGTGCAGAACTGGCGCAGACCCACGTCTCTAACTGACATAAATAGTTTCTTAGGGTTGGTTGATTACTATAGAAGGTTTGTCGAGGGGTTTTCATCTATTTCGTTCGTGTTGACAAAGTTGACTCAGAAAAAACTCAAGTTTTAATGGTCTAAAGCTTGTGAGAAAAGCTTTCAGAAATTGAAAACCTGGTGAACTACTTCCCCAATGTTGACCCCAGAGGGTACAAAAGGCTTTGTTTTTATTGCAATGCGTCCATAGTTGGACTTGGTTGTGAATTGATGTAGAATGGTAAGGTTATAGCCTATGCCTCCAGACAGCTCAAGGTTCATGATAAGAATTACCTAAATCATGATCTCGAGTTGGCAACGGTAGTATTTGACTTTGAAAATATGGTGTCAATATCTTTGTGGTGTTCATGTAGATTGTTCACTGACCATAAAGTCTCCAGTATGTTTTTAGTTAGGAAGAGATTAATCTTTAGACAACGGAGGTGGTTAGAGTTACTCAAGGACTACGATATGAGTATCTTCTATCACCCAGGTAAGACTAATGTTATTGCTGATGCTTTGAGCAAGTTGTCTATGGGAAAGACTGCCCATTTGAGGAAGGCAAGAAAGAACAGGCTAAGGAAGTTCATGGACTTTTCCGTTTGGGAGTTCTTCTATTAGATTCCATCGAAGGTGGAGTTGTGGTGATGAATGGAGCTGAATCATTACTAGTGTCTGAAGTGAAGGAGAAGCAAGACCAAGACCCTTTTTTGCTTGAACTAAAAGCAAGTGTTCATAAGAAAAATGTGATGGCTTTTGAACAAGGGGGAGATGGTGTGTTGAGGTATCAAGATAGATTGTGTGCATGCCAAAGGTGGATGAGCTCCAAAAGAGGATCATCACAGAGGCTCATAGTTTCAGTTATTCGATCCATTCTGGCTCCACAAATATGTGCCATGACACGAGAAAAGTCTATTGGTGGAGTGTTATGAAGAGGTGCATTACTGATTTTATTGCCAAGTGCCCAAATTGCCAATAAGTCAAGGAAGAACACCAAAGGCTCGGTGGTGTGGCTCATAATATAACTCTTTCAGAATGGAAGTGGAGATGATCAATATGGATTTCATCACTGATTTGCCGCGATCTCGCAGACAACATGATTGATTTGGGTGATTGTAAATCAGATGACTAAATCAACCCATTTCTTGTTGGTAAAGACTACAAATCAACAGAAGATTATATATTCAAGAGATAGTCTAAATTTATGGAGTTCTTGTGTCTATCATTTGAGATAGAGGTGCACAATTCACCGCTCAATTTTGGAAGTCTTTCCAGAAAGGTTTGAGTTCGAAGGTAAATCTAAGTAATGCTTTTCATCCTCAGACATATGGCCAAGTAGAGTGTACAATTCTGAACCTAGAGGATATGTTGAGGGAATGTGTCTAAGGTAAATCTAAGTAATGCTTTTCATCCTCAGACATATGGCCAAGTAGAGTGTACAATTCTGACCCTAGAGGATATGTTGAGGGAATGTGTTATAAACTTCAAAGGTAATTGGGACGACCACTTGCCTCTCATAGAGTTCACTTACAATAATAGCTATCAATTTAGCATCCAAATGGCTTCTTATGAGTCTCTTTATGGGCGGAGATGTAGATCTCCTATTGGTTGGTTTGAGGTTCTTGAAGCGGAATTGATAGGACCAGACTTGGTTAATCAAGCCATGGAGAATGTGAAGATTATTCAGGAAAGGTAAAAACAATTTAAAGTCGTCAGAAATCCTATACAAATGTTTGGAGGAGAGACTTAGAGTTTGAGGTTGATGATTGGGTCTATTCGAAGGTGTCACCTATGAAGGGTGTCATGAGATTTGGTAAGAAGGGAAACCTCAGTCCCCGATGCATGGCCCTTACCAAATATCGAAGAGAGTTTGCAATATAGCTAATGAGTTGGAGCTACCGTTAGAGTCAACATCGGTCCATCCAGTATTCCATATTTCTATGTTGAAGAAGTGTATGGGCGATCCTCACTTATTATACGTACTGAAAACATTGATATTAAGGACATCCTATCCTTTGAGGAGATGCCCGTTAAAATTCTTAATCGTTAGGTTTGAAAGCTGGGAACCAAAGAGGTTGCATTAGTCAAGATTTTATGGAGGAATCAATTCGCTGAGGAAGTTACTTGGGAGGCCGAGGAGGATATGAAGAAGAGATGTCCACATCTCTTTTTTTTCAGAGAAATTTGATGAGTCCACAAATTGGACTCATTTAGGGCTATATTTTAATAGAAATAGTGTCCTCAAATGCTTATTTAGTCTAAATATTTGATGAAAACACTTAAGTTTCAGGTATTTGAATTTTGAAGGAAAGAATGGACACTACTTCGCAAAAAGGAACAAAAAGGCTTAAAAGAACGAGAAAACGAAGGCCTGAGGATCGCCGAGTCCACTTGGCGAGTCGCCGAAGGGACTCACTTCGCCTTTTGTTCCAGTGTGCTGAACCTGAAAGAAAGGATCAAGTTGGCGGAAAAAGGGAGCAGTTGGCGCATCACCGAGAAGTTCCGCGAAGCAGTACTATATCACCCAATGACCCAGAGCACAACGATGCCGAAGGATGGTGCAAGACGACGATGAACTACACCAAAGGGCAAATCGCCGAGTTAATCGGCGATTTCGACTAATGTCGCCGAATGATCCACTGCAACACATATTTTTGAAAACTATAAATACTCGTTGAGAGTTATAGTTTAGTATCAGATTTTAGTATCATAATATTTTCAGTGTGAAACAATTAATATAATTTTAGCACTTTTTCTCTGAGTTTGAGAGGGTTTTGAAACTTGAAGAAGAAGAGGGTTTCATCTCCAAGGATTTGGACTTGGGTCTCTCGGATTCTTCACTCTTGGCCTGTAACAAGACTTAAATCTTCATACCCATTTGAATGCAAGCGCATTTAGGTATAAATTTCTATCTCTTGATGTGTGGCTAAAAACTCCAATTATTGGGGTGTGATTTAGCAAATATGTGTTGAGATTATTGTTGGGTTTTGCTTGCTGATATGTTAGATGTATTTTAATGGTGATTTCACCTAGCGGTTGTGGTTTAATTTAATGGGTTTGTAGTTGCAAATACAAAACCACCCATGTGTTTTCGTCTTGCTCGAGAGAGAGAGGTCGTGAAACTAAGACCGCTAGATTGATGGACTAAGGAGTGGGTCGACATGAGGTTCAGCCCGAGAGGGTGAGCCCTAGTCCCATATCCTAACACTCAGCTCGAGAGAGTTAGTGGGGTAAGGCGTAGGCTAGCCTTCATGCGGCAAATGGGTGTCCGAGAGGAACCCATCTGAAACGGGGTAAGTTGCCCGAGAGGGAACTTATTTCTATATAAAGCTTAGCCTAGTCACTATTATCTTGCAAATTTCTTATCAAAAGCATGTATCCAACGATTTATACCAATATATATTGCGGTCACATCCCAAAAATCCCCTCTCATTCATAGATTTCTTTGTTATTTTTACTGTTTTTGCTATATTTATGACAAAACCCTCATTTGATATTTGACACTTTTGTGTCACCCCCTTTAATTTACAATATTTTTAGTCGTTAATGTCTTTAGCTACGACTAGTTAGAATTAATTTTATTTTTCTATTAATTCTCGAAACCACTCCCTTGGGACTCTACCCCAACCCTTGGTTGGGTTATTAAACTATTGCACGATCGTAGACACTTGCATCGAAAGTTGTGTCGTTGATTAGGCAAACATCAAAATTCCAAACCAAGGTACTAACTCTTTGTAAAGTGCTTTTAAGTTGATCTACTGAGTATGAAAATTGCATGTTGTATGTTTGGGTTGGGGTTGTTAGATGCTTCCCACCCCTGTTCTGGTTAGTGTGATCTCATTCGAGGATGAATGTTCCCAAAGGGGAGATATTATAACAGCTCGCACTACCATCAGTTTTTAGTTTTTGTTCAACTTCAAACGATATATATTAGCACATAAAGAATTAAGTGGCCCATGAGGTATCAAATTGAGTGTCTTTGACTGCTCTTTCCAACGCCGCCAAGTTTGCTAAATTTCGAGCTCCGAGTAAAACATTATGGTTGTTTGAGTGGAACCTCTGTAGTTAAGGCTTTTCATCCATTTAAGAAAAGGGTATTTTGGTCTTTTCCTTACCCCACTAACCCTTAAAACTTTTTTCACACCCAAGTTAAGGGTCTTATCAAAATTAGACCACTTTTTCCATATTCTAAAACACTTAGGAATTCTAGGGCGAAGATTCAAGAAGAGGAAAAAAGGGTTTTCAAGCGTTCTTTCAAGAATAGAGGATTTTTGCAAATAACAAGTGTTCTTTTGAGGTATGTAAGCTTCTCACAGTGTTGGGTTTGTTCTCCCTCACACCATACATATAATTTCATTCACAAATTCTTCCATAAGATTGTTTATAATGAGATTCTTGAGAAACTATTGAGTTTTAGCCCCATTATTTAACAATGGAGGTTTTGAATTCTTGAGGTGAGGGTCTTGCGAATGAGTGGTTTTTATTGATAGAATTTAAGTGAGATTTCAATGAATTTGTGTTGGGTTTGTGAATTAAAGAGATATTGGAAGAAATCAGCCGATTCTAGATGAGTTAGGACCCGAAATTGAACAAGTAAATTCATCGGGTTTCTGGGTTCGGGGTGGCGCAAAGCGCCCCCATTGCGCCAGCAGGGCTGCGCCCTGCGCCTACAGTGCGCCCCAAAGTACTCCAAGTAATTTGAGGCCTGGCGCCCTACGCCAGGGTCATCAGTCCTATTTTTTCTCTATTCTTTATCTTGTGTGTTCTTTCAAATCATGTATCCGCTCTCTTCTTGATATTAACTCTTGAAGTCTTTAGTAATCCTTGGGAGATCCTACATATCCTAATCACATCACTTAATTTACATTTCAAATAAAAATAAAGTTAAGAGGTAAGTTCAAGAGGCCCTTTTGAGTCAAATTTGAGAATTCTTTTGCAATTAACTAAATATTCAAACTAAGTCTTGAGTAAATGAGTATGAGAATGATGAGAGTTGTGTTTCAAGTTTCAAAATGATTATTAGGGAACTAAGTATTCTCAAAATGTAATACTTTTACATTTGAAAGAGAGAAACATTAATTTCTAAATGAGTTTACAAGTTCAGAGAAGTTTCAGAGTATTACCTCTTTTAAGAGGATCCTTTGAGTGATTACCTCAAATTGAGAAAGAGTTATGTTTTATACATTTGAGCATGACTATATATATATATATATTATTGGGAGTAGTATTGAGCACAAATATAAGGATGAGTTCAGACAACTCAAAATCCTCATAAACTGTGCATGCAAACATGGGTAAAGGATCATACTTTTTAGATGATTCATTTTTTGCTTTTAAGCATAGCTTAGTTGATCCACTTTGTTGAGGTGTTCTTTACCCCGACAAGATATATGATAGTTCTGGCAGTATTGGCAAGACAATATATCATCACGTAGCTCACAGTGATGGTTGTCAGTTAGAGAATCTCCCAAATAAGAGTAAAGCATTTGTTATTGTATTTTTATACATTTTGAGTTGATATCTATTGTTTTAAAAGCTTTAAATATTGCATGTCTTATTGTTGCTTTGATATTGAGTTGAGTTGATGTGAGTATTTCTTCCAGCCTTGTCAGTTCAGATAACAATTGCTTTCAGTTTTCCCCTTACACTCGCATATTAATGTACTGACGTCATTTGACCTGCGTATTTTAATGATGCAGATACAGGCATCCAGGGTCATCAACATGCGCTTCGTTGATACCATTTTCATTCTAGTTAGCTTTGGTGAGCCTCATTGCTTTCCAGAGGGTTCCACATTTATATTTCAATTATTTTCAGATCTCATGGGTCTTGTCCCGACATCTATCATAGTATTTAGAGGCTTCATAGACAGTAGTAGTTGAGAAGTCTTTTTCGATTCCCTTGTTAATGTTTTGAGACTTGAGTTGCTTTCTTATGACTATTTGAATATTTCCATACGTTTCTGAGTTTATATATTGTTGAGACTTTTGAGTTGATCTTTATAGTTGAAGTTCTTGTTTTGTTGAGTAAGTCTTCCACTGAGTAGTGAGTCAGGTCAAGGGTTCGCTTGGGGACCAGCGGTAGTTCTCGAGTGCCGACCACGTCCAGGGTGTATGCTCGGAGTGTGAAACATAGTTATAGCATGACTTATCCTTCACACCACACTTCACACAAAGATAAAGAAAAAGATGAAACTCATGGAAACAATGATAGTTATTTTTTTCGTCTCTTTTTGTTTTATGGCCTATTCATATAGAGATCTTATAGATGATATTTTTAAAATGTCCACTGACTATAAATTATGTGTCAAGTCTTAGAGCGGATCCTAAATGTCTTATCAATTAAGAGAGAAGTCTTAGCTAGAGCTAAGAAAAGTTAAAAGTCATCAATTAAAAGAGATGTCTTATCACCTTTTGATAATTAGAAAATGTCCACATGTTAAATATGAATATTTATTTTTTGGGGGAAAGACCCTCATTTATGAGTTAATTGGAAAGATAAAGGTAATGCAGTGATGTAAATAACATTATTAACAAAGCTTGTAGTTAAAGGATAATATATATCATTTTATCTCTAATTATAACTTATAAGTCTCAAGTTTGAGTCTTGAATGTAGACTCGTTTTTATTAGATGTTTTATTTCAATGCCATTTTTTCAATGCGAATTCAAATTTAATTCAATTATTGTATATTTTAAACTTCAATTTTTTTTTCAAAAAAAGTGAATAAGGTAGCATTTCGTTGCAACGTCCAAAACAATTGTAATAAACAAGTTTTGCAAACAAATTAAACAAATTTAAATTTATTTTTTTCAAACAGAGATAATTATAAAAGCATAACATCATGCTTTGATAAGCTTGACGTCATTGGTTGACAAATTTCAAACTAACAACTAGCTAATTAAAATAATAATTGGATGGCTATTGATAAAAAGAAGGATAAAAAATAAAATTAAAATTAAAATATAACAAAGAACAAGATAATTCAAGTCAGTTGACACGTCGCCACATTAGAGGATGAAATTCTCTCTAGCAATGACGAATTCGTATTCAAAAGAATTTGAACCCAAAACAAAGAATATTTAAAATAAGTATCAGAGTAAAAAACCTATGATAGAGATAATGAAATCAAAGTAAATAAATTAACTAAATTTGGGC
The DNA here is from genome assembly GCA_029582725.1 of Solanum chiquidenum. Classification (NCBI taxonomy): domain Eukaryota; kingdom Viridiplantae; phylum Streptophyta; class Magnoliopsida; order Solanales; family Solanaceae; genus Solanum; species Solanum chiquidenum. The sequence continues at coordinate 13,360 of JAJOOS010000868.1, read as the reverse complement.
GATAATAGTAATAATAAACTTGAAGAATAAGACACAACTAGCTTAAATATCAGATGTGGAGTTTGTTAAGATTATTTATATACTCCTTCTGTCCCTAATTACTTATTGACACGACCTGAGCCTACACCTTGGACGTGACCGTCACTCGAGAATCATTGTTGGTCCCCAAACGAACCCTCATCCTGGTTGACTACAAGCGCAAGACTAACTCAAGCATACAAAGATAAAAAATGAATAAAGCAATAAACTCAAATACAAAACTCTAACTCAAATGATTAATTCTGAATGTAACAGAATATTCAACTAGCTAGAAATAGGCAACTCAAGTCTTAAAATTTTTAACAAAATAAATAAACAGACTCCTCAAACGCTACTGTCTATCTATGAAGCCTCTAACTAACAAAGATGAAAGTCGGGACAAGACCCACGACATCCTAACAACTAATATAACTAAAAGTACAAGTGGAACCCTTCGGAAAAAAAGGAGGATCACAATAGCTAACTGGAACTACAAGTGGCCTCAACGAACCTTCTGTTGATGACCCTGAATAGTTGTATCTGCATCATAAAATGATGCAGGCTAAATGGCGTCAGTACATGGAATGTACGAGCATGTAAGGGAAAATCTAAAGCACAAACATAAAGTTGAACTAGTAGAAAAGAAACATACTTACCTCTTCTCAAACTTACTCAACTCAATGAATACTCAAGGACACTCAAAACTACTCAAACTTACTCAACTCAGAAGTGCTCAAGGATAAGATACTCAAGAATAAAGCAACAATAAAAGATGCAATATATGGAAAGCTTTTAAAACAAAATATAGCAACTAAATGTACTGAATAACACAATAATAACTCAGTTTGTATATTAAAAAATATAATACAACTCTGTGAGAGTTTCTCTAACCGACAACCATCAATATGAGGTATGTGATGATACAGCGTCGCACCCACTCTTCCAGAACTGTCCTATAACTTATCGAGATATAGAACACCACAATTAAGTGCATCCACTAGTCTATACTAAAAAGCATTAAGCAATCATCTAAAAAGTATGACCCTTTCTACCTAAGTTGGCTACATGGTTTATGGAGACTTGAGTTATCTGAACACGTCTCCATATCGGTGCTCAATACTGCTTCCAAAAATATACTCAACTCATATATTTTAAAACATAAATGTTTATGTGGTTTGAGATTATTACTCAAAAACTAGCTTAAAAGCTCTCTTAGAAATCAGTGTTTCTTCTCTTGTTTAAATGTGAAAACATTTTACTCTTGGAAATACTTAGTTCCTGTATAATCTTTTGAAGAAATGAACTTCACTCTTACTCTTACTCAACTCAATCCTAAAGTCTTAAAACAAGTTTAAAAATATTATAAAAAACTTCTCGAAATAAAGTTCATGCCGAATTATGGACGTGAACGACTCAATTCAAGATTTTCAATAACTGTAACTAGTACTCAATACTCAAGATTCAACAACTTAGAACTCAAGAACTTAAATAATAATACTCGCTTCAAGAATGCTTGACTCAGAGGGTTCATGCATAATTATGGTCATGGACTACTCAACTCAAGGACTCAAAGATACTTCTCATCTCAGGACTACTCGATTTATAGGGTTCATGCGGAATAACGGGCATGAACTACTCAACTCAAGGACTTCATGGGTAACATGTAATAGTCCTATGATTAGGAATATAATCTTAAAAAGGTTAGGAACTCGATACTCAAAACTTAGAGCTTGAAGATACTACTCCTCTCAATGATATTCAATTTATGGAGTCCATGCGGAATTAATGGGTATGAACGACTCGACTCAAGGTTCTACATAACAATATGGAACTTTAGTATACGACTCTTCTCATTCTCATACTTACTTCCTCAAAACTTAGCTCACATCGATAGTTTATCTCAAAGGATTCATAATTGAACTCAAATACTTTCTTGGCATCTAGTATTAACTCTCTCTTGAATGTGAATTATGAATTAAAGAGTTATGGTTCATGATATAAATAATCTAGGTGATAGTGTAGACTCATGAATAAATTCTCTTCACTCTCATGCTTACGTACTTGAGTCTTGAAACAAACTATTAGAAGTTGTTGAATACTCCTCAAAAAGATTCAGAGGGACTTTCTCAAAATGTTCGAAAGAACTCTCTAGGCTTAACTCTTAACTCTACCTTGAATTTTAATTATGAATTCAAGGTTGTGATTAAAGTTCTGAATGATTTCTAGGTGTTTAGAAGTAGCTTAGAGTGTTTAGAATCAAAGGGGAGTAAAGGTACCCTTCGAAAGAATTGAGACGGACGAAACGACGGAGAACTGTTGGAGGCTAGCGACCCTGACGTACTAAGTGGCGTGGGGCGCCAGCCCCTAAACTACAGAGAATTATTCTTGGCGTACTGACTGGCGTAGCGCACCAGCCACCCCTGGCGTATTAGTGGCGCGTCGCCCCAGCCCAGAAACCTGACAACTTTCTTTGCTCGTTTTCTCACCCTAGTTCGCCTAGATTCGAACGGTTTCTTCTCTAATCACTTGGATTAGATTAATCAACATAAGTACACTTTAATCTACTCAATACAGCCCTCCAAACACACTTTCATCTCAAGAAATCATCAAAATCCCAACAAAACAAGTTTGAGAATGAAACTTCAAGAACACTTTTCAAGAGCTTAAATCTTTCAATCTTTATGGACGAATTCGATTATGAAAATCATGTTTGGCGTGTGCGTGAATGCAACCAACACTATGGAAACTTATATACCTCTTAGGGATCAAACCTATGGCAAAAATCCACAACAAAACTCAAGAACCTCGACGAACGCCTTGATCCTCTCTTTTTTCCTCCTCTTTACTCTTCTTTTTTCTTCTTGAACTCTCAACTAAAACCCTAGGCGTATATTAGGATTATAAAACTGAACCCAATAGGATTAGACCCTTAAAACCTTACTAAAAATGAATTAAATCTAATTTGGTAAGTTAAAAACCAAAATACCCATCACTATTTTCGGATAACTTTCCTTAACTGGATAGTCTGACTTCAAAAGGGCAAATCTCACTCATCCGAACTCGAAACTTAGCAAACTCGGTGGCGTTGGAAAGATAATTCAAAGACCTTTAATTTTTCATATTATGAAACACCCAACTCATCCTTTCCTAAGATTTATGGTCATTTGAATTTGACCAAAAACTCATAACTTAAGCATAACTTGCAAAATTTCAGATTTTGCTATTTCCAATTTAGTTCTTTTTTGAACTCAAGGTGCTACATCTACTGACCTTAACACTCAAGAAAATTTAAATTCCTTAGTAAAATCCTACTAACAACGAATGATGGTCTGAGTCCTAGCTCAATTTTTTTCTGGGGTATTACAATATCTCCCTCCTGGGATCACTCGTTCTCAAATGACGACTGGACGGGGTATGGAATGAGGTTACTCTTACCAAGGTATGATTCTAATGGTACAATTTCACTATATTCAAGCTTAACCCAAATCCTTAGGTTTGGGTTCTGTACCTCTATATAAGGAATCTCATCCCAAGACTATTACTTCTTACCACCACATTCAAGCTTAGTACTCTAACAACTCCATGGACTCCTACTAACCAACTCCTTCAGAACCAACTAAGGGCTCTCATTTAACTATTTCTCATATTAAAACCTCATCCTCTTCTTCCTCCTTATTTATAACCTTATATTGAATTATCACACCATCATCATCACGATAAGATCATTAATTTTCTCCTCTTAACACTTCACTACTTAAAGACCTCTGAAAAGATGCATCACATACCCTTGGGAACTCATTTATATCGTACTCTCAAACACTTGACTTGATTTCTCATCTTGTCATCTCCCCCTTAGATCTAAAGCTGACACTTGAAAGCTATGGGCCTATTCCATTGTCATTAACTTGTCTACATCCATTTTTGCTCTAGCACTCGGGAGAAGCTTATCTCCTGACTACCAAACTCTCCATAAGAAGGTACTAAGACTTCTTTCTAAGGTATTTCTCTTAACCTTTTCTGACTACAAACCCTCTCGGTACACCTCATATTCTCTTGTTGCTCTTGTGACTTAGTCACACTTTACTACCCTTATCTAAACGTTAAGATTTCTCACTGGTACTACTCATATTCATTGCATCAAACATTTCAATTTCTCGCCTACTATATGTCAAGTCTACCAGATCAAATATCATGACTAACATCATCACCCTCATGTTTCCATTCTTTGGATCATGACACTCATCTTAAATTCTAGCTTAACGTTCATTACTAAACCTGTATATCAATATGATGACTCGCCTACTACGTTATACCCCATTACTTGATCAATTCTATAACCTTCTGAACATTATGATCACTTTATGAATACTTTTGCTCTTCTATTCAGCACTTACACTTGGTCATTACCTACATAATAATGACATTTCATCACAAACTCCTTTCTAGCTAAAACACACTCTACCTCCTATGATTTAATCTTCACAACTCATCATTTCTTAGTCTACCCATAAGGGAAAACTCCTCATCAATAACTTACTGGGTGCATGACTATAATAACATAATATGCCCCATCACTATCTCCCCTTCATAGATCTTTATACCTCTGCATAATTTCCCCTAACTCTGGGCACTTTCACTACTATTGCTCATGATCTTGTAACTCATACTATCTTTTAGGGCGAAAATACTACCCAAGCTCTAAACGTACTTCCTCATAAGGATTTTAGCTGAAACCATACTTAGGGGAGAGAGTACAACTCATTTTTAGCTCAAATGCATGATTCATATGAATATAGGTGCATTCTTCTGAAACTGAACACTTACTCACTCATGGGGTTCGCTCAAGCCCCTCTGAGTCTCATGACTTCATATAGACTCTTGCTAAGAACAACTCATCCATAAGGATCGTTAAGCTTTACTTTTCAACCACCTCTAGTATGATAAGTAGTCAAATGAATTTGAGAAACGCACGAGTATGAATAAATCTCTATGACATAGCTCTATTGCAAGATTAAGAGTATAAAAGAAGGGAAACTTTTCTTAAATGTCTGTAGTCCCTCATTTATAAGATCCTACTTGATACGACTTCATAGACATCCTAGGACACTTGAACTCTGTTCTCTGATACTAAGTTTGTCACGACCCGAGCATCCACCCTGGATGTGGCAAGCACTCGAGAACCATTGATGGTCCCCAAGAAAACCCTCATCCTAGTTGACTACAAGCGGAAGACTAGTTGGACTCCTTAACTCTTGTAGCATCTCGCAAATAGAAAGAACTAGAAAGAATTTTAAAATATGGAAATAGTTACTTTTGGAAAGTATAAGGAAATTTGAAAAATTGTAAGTAAGTTAAATTTGAGATTTTGGTCAACTTCAGACGGCCATAATTACTAACTCAGGATGAGTTAGGTATAGTTCCAGATATGGTTGGAAAGCTCTTGGAATGATATTTCCAACGCCACCAAGTTTGCGCGATTCCGAGTTCGTATGAGCAAGTTATGCCCTTTGGAAGTTGGGCTGTTGGATTAAGGAAATGTCCAATCCGAAAATATAAGGGGTATTTTAGTCTTTTCACTGCCTTATTATTTTAATCCGATTTTAGGATTTTAATATGGGTCAATTCAGAACTTAGTCAGTTTTAGAACTTGGGATTTCACGCTAGGGCTGAGGAGAAAGGAGAAGAGAAAAGAAGAAGGAGAAAAGGGCAAATTCATCAAGATCGATCAAGAAACTTGGTGTTTCGCCAAGGATTTACTTCTATCAGGTATATGAGGCTCTCATAACATTCATATCGTTCTCTCACGTGCCAAGCAAATTTATTTTAGTTTGGATTCGTCCTAAAATCATTTGAATATTGATGATCTTGATACCTATTCTTGAATTCATATATTGTTCTTGAATTTGACTGAGTTGGGAAGTTTCTGAGTTCGTTACGTCGCATTATAGGGTCGTTTCGAGTTAGGTTCTTAGGTTAATTTGTTGGGTATCTGTATATAAAAGTAATTTGAAAAAAAGAACCGAATTCAGGTGATTTAGGATTGGAAAACGAAGAAGAAATTTCGTCGGACGAAATTAGAGGGTGGCTGCGCGTCGCAAGCCTAGTGCCCAGATTTGAGCATCTCAGCTTCGTGTCGCGGAGCTGACACGAGGTGTTTTGCCTCAAAATATGTTTTCGGAACCAAAATTAAATTATGCCTCCGCGTCGCGGACCCACCTTCAAATATTGATTTTTGATCTTTTCTCATGTTTAACTATCTAGAATCATTCCTAAATATCATAACATCTTTCCAGTCACAAATCTTAATCCTTGAATCCATAATTCAATTCAAGGATCAGTTAAGAGTCAAGTCAAGAGCAGTTAAGGTCAAAGTCAAGAGAAGTCAAGAGTCAAGTTAAGATAAGTTCTTAAAGTTTACAAAAGTCTTTCACAAATGTTTTAACTTTGTTTTAAGACTTAAGTTTTGAGTTCAGTAAAGAGTAAAGTTGAAGTTCTTTTCTTCAAAGAAGTATATGGGGACTATGTATTCCCAAAGAGATTTAAAAATATTTTCACATTTTAAATAAGAGCGGAAACTGAGATTTCCAAAGAGCCTTCGGGCTAGTTTTCAGAAAAGAGTAATAGCTTTCTAAATGAAGCAAGCAGGGAAACATAGATTTCCAAGATAGCCTTTGAGCTACGTTTTTGAGCACTAATCTCAAATAACACAAGAAGGATGTTTTTAAAATATAAAAAGGTAATATATTTTGGGAGTAGTATTGAGCACAGATATGGGGGAGAGTTCAGACAACTCACAGCCCCCATAAACCATGTAGCCACCATGGGTAGAAAAGGGTCATACTTTTTAGATGAACCCTTTTCATAATAGACTTGTGGATCCACTTAGTAGTTCAGGTTCTATACTTTTGGCCGGGTATAGGATGCGCTGGCAGCGTGAGGTAGATCGTTGTATAATCACTATAGCTCTTATGTGATGGTTGTCAATTAGACAAACTCCCACATAAGTTATTGTATCTTTAAATACATCAGTTTATTGTATTTTTGCATACATATCAGAGTTACATGTATCTTTGCATACACACAGAGTTGACATCATGTTTTTAAACATCTTTTCTTTATATTGCACTTGTTTTAAACGGCTTTATATTGAAATGAGTTCAGTTAAGTATTCATGAGTTGAGAAAAGCCAAAGTAAATGTTTCTTTCAGATTCCCTTTCAAGCCTATGTTGTTTTACCATTCCAACTCGCATACTCGTACATTCAATGTACTGATGCTAGTTGGCCTGCATCGTCTTATGATGCAGACAGAGGTAACTAGGATCGGCATTCCAGCACACCGTTGATCCAGTGAGAAGTTCAGAGTCAGTCGGTGAGCCTCCTCGCATTTCGGAGGATCTATTTTCATTTTTTTCTAGTTTAGTCCATTAGGATGCTGTGGGGTTTGTCCTAACATCCATCCCAGTTGTTTTAGAGGCTTCATAGACAGACAATCAATTAGTTATTGCAATTGTCTTCACTTTCCATTTCTTATGTTGAAGACTTGAGTTTGCCTAAATGGCCAGTTGAATGTTCCTTTATAACATTCTAGTTTCTTCATAAATATTTATGTGATGAGTTAAGTCCTCCGCTGAGTTAGTAAGCCAGGCCAAGGGTTCACTTGGGGCCAGGAATGATCTCTGAGTGCCAATCCCACCCAGGGTGTAGGCTCGGGGCGTGGCAAATTTGGTTTCAGAGCATAGAGTTCAAGAGTCCTAGGGAGTCTCTAAAGTCATGTCTGTAGAGTCCTAGTTATCGGTGTGAAGCGTGCCACATCTATAATTAGGAGGCTGCAACATTTAGGAACTATCTCACTTCATCACACTCATTTCGTGCGTTAGAGTTTATCTCTAAAAAGTTTCCCTCTAATTTGTGCTTGCGCGTGTTTCAGATCATGCCTCCACGAAGAGTAGTCAGAGGTCGTCCAGCTAGGAAGAATGTTGAGGAACAAGAGCTACCCAATGCACCTGAAGTGCAACCGCAAGGAGAAGTTACTAATGCTGAGTTCAGAGAGGCTATAAGGATGCTTAGTCAAGTTGTGGCCAACCAAGCTGGGCAGCAGAGAGGAAATCGACAAGAAAAGGCTGACACTTCAAGGATTCGTGAGTTCTTGAGGATAAATCCTCCAAGTTTCACTGGTTTGACCACTGCAGAGGATCCAGAGAACTTCATTGAGGAATTAAAAAAGGTGTTCGATGTGATGCATGTTACTGATACTGTGAGAGTTGAGCTAGTTGCATATCAGATGAAAAATGTTGCTAGGACTTGGTTTGATCAGTGGAAAGGGAGTAGAGCTGAGGACGCACCACCTGTGAGTTGAAGAGGCTTTCTTGGGGCATTTCTTTCCCCGAGAACTGACGGAGGCTAAGGTACGTGAGTTCCTCACACTTAAGCAGGATTCTCTCAACGTTCATGAATATGGGTTGAAGTTCACCCAACTATTCCTATATGCTCGTAAGATGGTTAAGGACATGAAGAGTAGAATGAGCTTGTTTGTTGTTGGGTTGGGCCGTCTATCAAGAAAAGAGGGTCGGGCAGTAATGCTTATTGGATACATGGACATTTCAAGGTTGATGGTCTATATGCAGCAAGTAGAGGAAGAGAAGCTGAGGGATAGAGAGGAATTCAAGAACAAGAAGGCTAACACAGGGAATGAGTCCGGGCAGCAGAAGAGTAATGTTAACCGGTCATCCTTCCAACAGAAACATAAGAGACCTACTCCATCATCTGCTAGTGCACCTGCACCTAAGAACAAATATGAGTACAATAATCAGAACTTCTGAGCTAAACCTTCTTATTCCCAGGGTAGTGTGGTGCAAGGGGGTAGTAAGCCTCTTGCATGCACCAAGTGTGGTAGGAACCACTCAGGTGTTTGTCGTGAGGGATCCACTGGTTGTTTCAAGTGTGGTCAGACTGGACATTTCATGCGAGACTGTGTAAAGAATAAGCAGGGAAGTGGTAATGGGGGCAACAAAGCCCAGTCTTCTTCAGTTGCTCCACCAGACAGAGCTGCACCTAGAGGAGCTACTTCCGGTACTGGCGGGGGAACAAACCGCTTATATTCTATCACTAGTCGCCAAGAGCAAGAGGATTCGCCAGATGTTGTCACTGGTATGATTCAAGTCTTTGACTTTACTGTTTATGCCTTGCAATTTCCAGGGGCGAGTTTATCTTTTGTAACTCCATATGTTGCTATGAACTTTGATGTTATTCCTGAGCAACTTAGTGAACCATTCAGTGTCTCTATGCCTGTTGGTGAGTCTATTATAGTAGAGAGAGTCTATCGTGATTGTCCTATTTCTGTCAATCACAAGAGTACCATGGCTGATTAAATTGAGTTAGACATGGTAGATTTTGATGTCATTCTTGGTATGGACTGGTTTCATGCCTGTTATGCCTCAGTTGATTGAAGAACTCGAGTAGTCAAGTTTCAGTTTCCAAATAAGCTAGTCTTAGAGTGGAAAAGTAGTTCAGCAGTGTCTAGGGGTCGTTTCATTTCGTACCTTAAGGCAAGGAAGTTAGTTTTTAAGGGGTATGTCTATCACTTAGTCCGAATTAATGACTCAAGTGTTGAGGTACCTCATATTCAGTCAGTTCCAGTAGTAAAAGAGTTCCCAGAGGTTTTTCCTGATGATCTTCCCGGATTCCCTCCTGAGAGAGATAGACTTCGGTATAGATCTTCTTCCAGATACTCGTCCTATATCTATTCCGACATACAGAATGGCACCAGCAGAGTTGAAAGAGTTGAAAGAGCAGTTAAAGGATCTTTTAGATAAGGGCTTCATTCGACCAAATGTCTCACCTTGGGGTGCTCCGGTCTTGTTTGTGAGAAAGAAAGATGGTTCCCTTCGGATGTGTATAGACTACCGTCAGTTGAACAAGGTTACCATCAAGAATAAGTATCCTCTTTCGAGAATCGATGATCTTTTTTATCAACTTCAGGGTGTTCCCTGTTTCTCGAAAATTGACCTCAGATCAGGTTATCATCAGTTAAGAGTAAGGGAATGTGATATTCCAAAGTCAACTTTCAGGACCCGTTATGGTCATTATGAGTTTATGGTCATGTCGTTCGGTTTAACCAATGCACCAACAACATGCATGGACCTGATGAATAGAGTCTTCAAACCTTATTTGGATATGTTTGTTATCGTCTTCATTGATGACATACTAATCTATTCAAGGAATGAAGAAGACCATGCTACTCATCTCAGAATAGTTCTTCAGATTTTGAAAGATAAGGAGTTATATGCTAAATTCTCTAAGTGTGAATTTTGGCTTGAGTCTATGGCATTCTTAGGCCATATTGTGTCTGGAGAAGGAATTAGAGTAGATACTCAGAAAATTGAGGCAGTGCAGAATTGGCCTAGACCCACATCTCCAACTGATATTAAGAGTTTCTTGGGTTTGGGTAGCTATTATAGAAGGTTTGTAGAGGGTTTTTCATCCATTTCGTTCCCTTTGACGAAGTTGACTCAGAAAACAGTGAAATTTCAATGGTCTGAAGCTTGTGAGAAAATCTTTCAGGAATTGAAAAAGAGGTTGATTACTGCCCCAGTTTTGACTTTACTGGAAGGTACTCAAGGTTTTGTGGTGTATTGTGATGCATCTAGAGTTGGTTTGGGTTGTGTCTTAATGTAGAATGGCAAAGTTATAGCTTATGCCTCCAGACAGTTGAAAGTTCATGAGAAGAACTACCCAACCCATGACTTAGAGTTGGTTGTTGTAGTATTCGCTTTGAAGATATGGCGTCATTATTTGTATGGTGTTCATGTTGATATATTCACTGATCATAAGATCCTTCAATATATGTTCACTCAGAGAGAGCTTAATCTCAGACAAAGAAGGTGGTTAGAGTTACTCAAGCATTATGACATGAGTATTCTTTATCACCCAAGTAAGGCTAATGTTGTTGCTGATGCCTTGAGCAGGTTGTCTATGGGTAGTACTGCCCATGTTGAGGAAGAAAAGAGAGAGTTAGCAAAAGATCTGCATAGGCTTGCATGCTTAGGAGTCCGACTTATGGATTCCACAGAAGGAGGAATAATGGTGACGAATGGGGATGAATCGTCACTAGTGTCAGAAGTGAAAGAAAAACAAGACCAAGATCCCATTTTTCTAGACTTAAAGGCAAATGTTCATAAGCAAAGAGTATTAGCTTTTGAACAAGGGGGAGATGGTGTATTGAGATATCACGGTAGATTGTGCGTACATATGGTGGATGGACTCCAAGAGAGGATCATGGAGGAGGTTCATAGCTCCAGATATTCCATTCATCCGAGTTCCACAAAGATGTATCACGATTTGAGAGAAGTGTATTGGTGGAATGGCATGAAGAAGGGCATTGCAGAGTTTGTTGTTAAGTGTCCAAATTGCCAGCAAGTGAAAGTTGAGCACCAAAGGCCTGGTGGTTTGGCGCAGAATATAGAACTTCCAAAATGGAAGTGGGAGATGATCAATATGGATTTCATCACAGGTTTACCAAGGTCTCGCAGGCAACATGATTCTATTTGGGTGATCGTCAATAGAATGACAAAATCAACCCACCTTTTATCAGTAAAGACTACTCATTCAGCAGAAGATTATGCCAGGTTATATATTCAGGAGGTGGTAAGACTTCATGGAGTCCCCGTCTCCATTATTTGAGATAGAGGTGCACAATTTACTGCACATTTCTGGAAATCTTTTCAGAAAGGCTTGGGTTCAAAGGTGAACTTAAGTAATGCCTTTCATCCTCAGACTGATGGGCAAGCAGAGCGCACTATTCATACTTTAGAAGATATGCTGAGGGCTTGTGTGATTGATTTCAAAGGGAATTGGGATGATTACCTACCTCTCACTGAGTTTGCTTACAACAACAGTTACCACTCTAGCATCTAAATGGCTCATTATGAAGCTCTTTATGGGAGAAGATGCAGATCTCCTATTGGATGGTTTGAAGTTGGTGAAGCAGGGTTGATAGGACCAGATTTAGTTCACCAAGCTATGGAGAAGGTGAAAGTGATTCAAGAAAGGTTGAAAACGGCACAGAGTTGTCAAAAATCCTACACTGATGTTAGGAGAAGGGCGTTAAAGTTCGAAGTAGATGATTGGGTATATTTGAAATTTTCACCCATGAAGGGAGTTATGAGGTTTGGTAAGAAGGGGAAACTTAGTCCCCGGTATATTGGACCTTATCGCATAGCCAAGAGGATTGGCACTGTAGCTTATGAGTTGGAGCTACCACAAGAGTTAGCAGCGGTTCATCCAGTATTTCACGTCTCCATGTTGAAGAAGTGCATGGGAAATCCTTCGTTGATCATACCAACTGAAAAATATTGGGATCAAGGATAGCTTATCTTATGAGGAGATTCCTATTCAGATTCTAGATCGTCAAGTTCGCAAGTTGAGAACAAAGGAGGTAGCATCAGTCAAAGTCCTTTGGAGGAACCAATTTGTTGAGGAAGCTACTTGGGAAGCTGAGGATGATATGAAGAAGAGATATCCACATCTCTTTGAATCCGAAGAGAGTGCAGATCAAGGTACTAATTTTCTCCTTAGTACTATCTAAATTATGAGTAAGCATGTTATTTCTTGCAATTGCTTGTTGGGTGTTTGAACTTCACGTCACTACCCTTAGCTTAGTAAGAGTAAATCTCATTCGAGGATGAATGTTCCCAAGGGGGATATATTGTAACATCTGGCAAATAAAAATAACTAGAAAGAAGTTTAAAATCTGGAAATAGTTACTTTTGAAAAGTATAAGGAAATTTGAAAAATTGTAAGTAAGTTAAAGTTGAGATTTTGGTCAACTTCAGACGGTCATAACTACTAGCTCAGGATGAGTTAGGTATAGTTCCAGATATGGCTAGGAAGCTCTTGTAATGATATTTCCAACGCCACCAAGTTTGCGCGATTCCGAGTTCGTATGAGCAAGTTATGCCCTTTGGAAGTTGGGTTGTTGGATTAAGGAAATGTCCAATCCGAAAATATAAGGGGTATTTTAGTCTTTTCACTGCCTTATTATTTTAATCCGATTTTAGGATTTTAATATGGGTCAATTCAGAACTTAGTCAGTTTTAGAACTTGGGATTTCACGCTAGGGCTGAGGAGAAAGGAGAAGAGAAAAAAAGAAGGAGAAAAGAGCAAATTCATCAAGATCGATCAAGGAACTTGGTGTTTCGCCAAGGATTTACTTCTATCAGGTATGTGAGGCTCTCATAACGTAGGGATCGTTCTCCCACGTGCCAAGCATATTTATTTCAGTTTGGATTCGTCCTAAAAGCATTTGAATATTGATGATCTTGATACCTATTCTTGAATTCATAT
>JAJOOS010000867.1:0-40115 GCA_029582725.1 Solanum chiquidenum | reverse complement strand
CTTCACTAAAACGAGCATAACTTTTCACTCGGAGGTCGGATTTTAGCAAACTCGGTGGCGTTGGAAAGAGGATTCAATTATCTATCATATCATAGGTCATGGGACACATAATTTCTTTTGTGCTAAGAGTTATGACTATTTGAAGTTGACCCAATCACAATTTTCATCTAACTGGCTGCTGACCCTTACCTACGGTCAGACCTACGGACCGTGGATCGAATGACGGTCCATGCTGGTCGACCGTCGTTTGCATCAGAGGCTGGGTACAGGGGACCTCTATCCATGGACACAGACTACGGATCGTGGTCTGACCTACGGACCGTGGGTCGAGACTTAGCCAATTTTTTGAGCTGGATTGGGGAGAGGTTTCAGTGGTGAACCACGGACCACAAGCACGGGTCGTGGTCTGACCTACGGTCCGTGGATTGCAATCGTGGGTTGTACATGCAACTTCTCAAAATCTGCATTTTTGGTCTATCTAGGATACATGGTGTTACACTTAATGAGTACTCTGTGGGAATTAATGCTTAGCACCGAGTAGATATTGATATAAGATGGAAGCCATTACATTAGTTGAGGCTGGGTTTCTAGAAGCAATCTCTTGAGATGGATGCCCTCACGATAGTAGAGGCTGGGTATCTAGTAACAATCTCATTATCCCATAAACAATATTCCCCCAAGGGTTACTTAGCTAATGGATCCACCTAAGCTAAGAGTATAGTTCTACCTTAGGCAAGTAGGACAACCCTTTTCGCTGAGGGTAACACCAGATTCCATGGTAAGATCACATGGTCTATGTCGGTTAAGGTTTATTCCCACAACAAGAATATGAACATGAATAATGAACTAAGATTACTTCAAGGAAGTATTCTAAGTATGCTTTTATATGAGGACTACTTGTATGATGTATGCCTAGTTTGGTTGTTGCTATAGTTGTTTTCCTTGATATGTTTGAATAAAGGTAAATGTTCCCTTGTCTATGAGAAATAAGCTAAGGATGAGATCAAAAGATGATGAATATGAGTGAGGGCCTAAATTGATTTGCTTAGTGTGGATGAGATTTATGGGTTTCTATCCATGCATTGCACAATCATGCTTTGAGGTTACTTATGAAGTGTTTCTCTTACATTGTGTTGATCTAGATGCATTGATTATACCTATGACTGTGTTGTTACATCTTATGCTTATTATTTATATTATTGTCTCTTATGTCTATACCCTATGCCTTATGTTGATTATCTCTTGTGATTATGATATATGTCTTATGTTGACTAGTGGCTTTATTATGCTTATGTTGATGATTTATGCTAGCCATCAAGAAAAAATGTTTTTAACGAAAGAAAATATGGTCCTTAAAAGTCTTAATCTGGTCGCTATTGATCAATAACGACGGAAACAAATTTGGTTGTCGCTTAAAGCTCCGACACTAAAAGGTTAACGACCGGATTTGATGGTCGTTAAAGAAACTTTAGCGACGACAATAAATCCGGTTGTTATACCCATTCAGCGACCAAATTTTCCCTCCGCTAAAAAGTTTTTAATCCATTGAATCAATTAATTAAAACAATAAATCCGGTTGTTAATGTTCTATAACCTTCGCCAATAATTGATTACTATCGATCTTCCACAAACACCAAAAATTCAGTCATTATATTATTATATATACACACATCCAAAAATTGATAAATTAATCAATAATATATCATCAAATCACATAGTTAATTATAAAATTTAAGTTTTATATTAAAAAATTGTAGCTTTTCGTGTAACATCATTTCTATCAACTCTAAATAAAAGAGAGAACAAACAAATGAGAGTATCTTTAAAAGATCCTAATGAGAAGAAATGGATTGTTGATGTGCTTCAACTTGTTTTTGTAACAGTTTCAGTTGATGATACTTGCTTTGCAATTTCTTCTTGGACAAATCTTCAAACTTCAGATACTTGATTTGTTAAAAGAAAAATATTAGGACAATTCTTTTAATAGAAAATACTTTAAAATCTTGACAAGAATACAGTTCAACTTAGTATTTACAAGGGCAACTAGATATAAGATGTAAACAAAAAGAGCAAAGTTCATAGAAAAAGTATGATACTTTAATCAAAATAACTCCCCCAAACATTTGCGAAAATTCCTCTTCATGGAGAAAGCAAAAATCAATTATTCACTAGTCTTAAAGAGAAGAGACTTATATCGCGTTAAAATGCACAATATGTTGACATTAGTAAATGAAATATTTTAGGGCTTATTTATGAATATCCTAGTCCCAGATAACTAGCAAAAGTAAATAAAATGAGAAATTTCTCACCAATTAGGATGACTTACTAGGATGTTGGTTACTCCACACTACAAGTTTATTGCATTAACTTCAGGTAAATATCAGCTTCTAAGAAATTCCTACATAGGTCCAATTTACAATTTACCCAAAAAAATTCTATTAACGAATAACAGACTAAATTCAAAGAGTAGCATACATATAACTTTAGTCACCTAAGCTAAAAAAAATTATTAAAAAAAGACTAGATTCAAAATGTAAGATAAAACTTCACAATGTAAGACTACCTAGTAAAAGTATCACCAAAAGGGAATGGTTATTCTGAAAAGCAACACAACACACATGACTATGATTTAAACACTAAAAGATACTGATTTAAAACCTTTTTTTTTCAGATTTCATATTGGTACTTCGGTTAAGTTAGTTAAAAATTTCTGCAAAAGAAATCCTTACACAAGTTATACATTATATTTAGCAAAAACCGTCAACCACCTAAATCATTGTTCCCTGTTACATTATGTTCACAATGAATATGTTGTACCATTAACCGTCATAATCTGTTTCAGGTGCAAAGAACTATCACATTATTTCTTACCTGAGATGTTGTTATGCTTCCACGTTGCTTCTTCCACAACTCTGCCTAGTCTTCCAGCAATGTTATCAAAGATTTGAGCAGAAATTCAACAAGGTTGCTTCTTCGACTTTGAGGTTGCATATGGTTAAAACATACCATCACAGTGTTTGTCATCCAAGACACAAGTGTCGTCCTATTTTTCTTTTCTTACTTCGAACTTGCATTGACTTCAAGTGCACATTTGTTTACTGAATTAATTTAACTTAATAAGAAATTGTGAAAATTCTAAACTATGAATTGTTAGTATCTTTTATAAGTGTAGGAATGAGTTTTTATGAATATGGTGAATAACTTTATACTTATGAATTTTAGACAATCTAGACATACATAATTCAAGTTAACATTGACATGAACAACAAGAGATAAGATTAATAATAAAAAGCAAAGTCCATCATGGAAAGAGTATAACACCTTAACCAATGTAACTATCCCAATCACTTGTAAACGATCAAATTTGTAGAAAAAGCCAAAAAATATGTACAATTTTTGTTGCACCTTGAGTTATTTAGTTTTTGCAGCTTGCCTTAAGCAGTTTAAATTACAGAATAACCATGAAACATTATGCCTATAATAAACATACCCACTTAACTTGTTAAGGTTATGAAAAAATAGGTTATAAAGATACCTGAACTTTTGTTACATTGATTACCTTGTTAAATACTCTTTTACATAGATAACTTCTGTAACTTTTCCTTTTCTTGAAAGTGAGAAGCTAAATGTGTAGAAAACACAAGTTATGTAAATCTTTGGAATTTAAAGAAACCTGAAATACAATTGTCTATAATGTATCTCAATAACAGAAGTATTATAAGGTTAAATTTTATAAAAATAACATATATATAAATAACGAGCATAAAATAATTTTCTAAAATGCCAAATTCTTGAACTCAACTTATGAGTTCCAAAAGGAAATCTACCACATTAATAAAGGGAATTTGGTAACTGAGCATTTGTTACATTAATGATGCAACTAATACAAAAAAATATTAAAAGTAAAATTACGTTTCTAAAACCAACATCAATCTACTCCTAAATTCATGATCCCTACAGAATATTACTCCATTTTTAGGTGCTTGAGGTTGTACTTTACCGAGGAAAACATATAGATAGAGAAATACATCTATTCTTATCTTTATTTCTAATACATATTCGCACATACTAAGCACGGACACACCGGCTCATATGGAAGGTGCATAACTACAGAAAGCAATGGAAACAAAACTTCTTGAAATTATGAAAAGATCTTCTTAAACTCTTTTTGTATTTTTAATGTGGGGTTGATAATCTATACCTCAATGATAAACTATTTAAATGGGGCCCTGAAAAAGTTCTAAGCTAGATTGGTGCAGATAAATTTTGTAATAAAATTGAGATGGCGAAAGAATAGAGACTAACCTAGTGTATGTATCTGATGTAGTTTTTAGCAAGACTTCCAACAATAATCCCTCCTTGTTGTCTAACTATTTTAGGAAGAAATTAGTCCACATTATTAGAATAAAGCTCTTCAATAATATGGCAAGAAGACATGTTTCAAGCACTAAAACATACATTTTTTTGCAGCATAGCCTAATATGAAGCTAACAAGAAGCTATCACCATTCAGTTAGTGCAAACATTCTAAATATTCTAATAACCAAGAATGTCATATACCAACTATATGCTAAATAGACAGAAAAACTATGATTTAAGGTTTAACTAAAGATAAACAGAACAAAGTCTTTAAATTAAGTTTAAAACCTCATCCACTTCAAGTAAATTTTACAAAACAATGGAATCGCTTCAATCAAACAAGTGTTCCTTGTGTACTTTGTACAACAAACTCGATTCAATCTTTTAGAGTAGACTATCACAGTAATGCAAATTTTAGTTATACTAAATGTGGTCCATTCGGTGAAACTTCCTTACAGAAATCCAAAGCAACAAGTTTCACTTCTTTTATCTCCAGAAAGAAGAGTGCTCAGCTCAATGATGAGTAAACTATGTAAATACATTTAAAAGATACTTTACACGTTGTGTTAGCTAACATACTCAAAAGATAATAGCAGATGTATAAATTTGCACATCAATCAATCACCTGGTGTCGTGGTGTCCATTTCAAAAAAGAAAAGCTTTCAATCCTTCCTATAGCCTTTTATGTATGTTTGCATTATTTTCAGACCTTTATACGCCTGAAGTAAGCATGGACAGATGAGAAAGAATATTTTCTGGAAAAAAAAAACTAGAACATTTTTTGTACTTGATTTTGTATAATTTCAGCTCCCTGATAGTCTCTGTTTACTATAAACATTAACTGTAACGAACATAAGGATCATATACACTGAAATAGGTGATACTGAAAATCTACCAAAAAAAGACTTGGACTCTTTTGTTATTCTAGACACAAAAGTAAAACAACAGTTTTTTAAAGGAAAAGAACCGTATTTCCAGATATCTCAAAGTGATATCATTCTAATTGTTTAGTGGCATTAATGGTCATATGATTAATCATCAAAATAAAATCAAAAGAAAAAGATATTCAAAGACAAATGGAAGAAACCGAAACCAAAATATACATAGGAATCAAAACTTACATAGGTCCACAAAGAAATGATTATAGCTTCAAAGTTTTAGTTATATCAACTCTTCTATAAAGCTAGAAACAATTTTAAATAAATATGAAACATTTTTAAACATAATTGACATTAACACTTCTTTCCTTTCCATGTAATTGGATCAAATTTTTGTATGTTGATTAGTATACACATACTTAAAAGGCATAATACATAAATTGGACCCTAAACTTGACTTCGAATTTTAAGTATGACCTCTAACTTTCAAAGTGCACAAGTAGGCACTTCAACTATCCAATTCTTAAACAAAAAACACAAGAATCCAACCTGGCATAACGTGTGATTGAGACGCAATCAGGCGCGTCAGGGGTATTTTTCGAGGCCCACAACAGTAAAAAAAAACGAAAATGACAATTTTACCCTTAATGAATCCCTTTTAAATATATTTTTATTTTTTTTAAATCAAAATCCCTTTTAATTATAAAATATGTGTAATTTTTTAATTACGTGGCAGCCACTGAGTGGCTCAATAAGCCACGTAGGAGCGTTTGTCTATCACACAATTTGGCTGTTGGATTCGCGTGTTTTTTTGTTTAAGAATTGGATAGTTAAAGTGCCTATTTGTGCACTATGAAAGTTAGAGGTCATACTTAAAATTTGAAGTCAAGTTTAGGGTCCAATTTATGTATTATGCCTACTTAAAAACCTGCAAAGAGTCACCCTTGACAGAGGAATGAATCAAGATAAACAAAGTACTGTTCATATTTTTTTAGGCATTTTATGAAGGCACCGTCTCATTTTATTCCCTACAATCTTGTCGAAGAAACAAGAAATCCCCCACGGTACTCAACATACACTATCAGTAACAAAGTAATTTCATAGAACTTAAACAGAGCAAGTTTGTCATTCTCTAACCCTAGAAGATGAATCTTATCATGGATAATGAGCGGTGACAATGATTCGAACACACCAAATAAAAAGAATATATCTTTAAAGAATGATTTAGGAACATTTCATCTTAAGTAGCTACTCGTTAAATTAGATTACAACTAAAGAAGGTAGAAATAGCAACAAACTAAATTATGTAATTCACCAAAAATAGACTAAAAACCATAACACATAAGAACGATCATTCAAAAATACCAAGCCTGTAAACAACGATCAATGAAGATCCACCAAAAGAAGGGAAAACGAAAAGCGGAGAGAGGAATCGTATAGACTTGCACCAAAATTAGCATATTAAAAGTGTAAAAAAAAAAACTCGTACCTTGAGAAGAAACCCTAACAAGAACAATCAATAGAGATAGAACAATTTACGAACATTTTTTTCGTTCTCCCGGAAACTCAATTTTTATGCCGTTGCTGATGAGCGATGTATACGATGTTGGTAAACATAGATGAAACATGGATCTGTGTGTGTTGATGGATAGCTAATTTCTTTCTTTTTTGTAGGTGGAGCTAGGGTGGATTAGGGGGAAAATAAAAGGAGTAAAATTGTGTAGCACTTAATTTTTAATGATAAATTAACTTCTTTTTTTCCTTTTCTTCACATCATAAATTAACTTTTAGCGATTTTTTTTTTATGTTTTTAATGACAAAATGTTATCCCCTCGTTAAAATTGAGTTAAAAATGGGCTTTAACGATCGGAAAAAAAATTGGTCGCGATAAGTACATTTCTAACGACCGGATTCATATCCTTTCGTTAAGACCTGGTCATTAAAAGTCATATTTCTTGTAATGTTACATTATTGTACTAACGCATACTCTTGCCTATATTCTTATCAAATATAGGGTCCGGTGATGTTGACTTCCATCTCCGTGCCTATAATCTTATTAAATGTTTTCAAAATGAATATAAGGGAACTAGGTATTCCCAATTGTAAATGTTTTACATTAAGCAAGAGAGGAAACCTTGATTTTTAAATGAGTTTAGGAGTAGTTTTTTTTATCATAATCTCTTTTAAGAGAATCTTTGAGTAATAATCTCAAAGTTGAGGATGAGGAAATATTTTTAAACATAATAGCATGAGTTATATTATTGGGAGTAGTATTTAGCAACAATATGGGGACGAGTTCAGACAACTCAAAGCCCTTTCCATGTATGCCAAAATGGTTAAAGGGTCATACTGTTTATATGATTCCTTATTGCTTTCTAAGATTAGATCAGTGGATATACTTAGTTGAGGATGCCTTATTTTTCGGCAATGTATAGGACTGTTCTGTCAGCGTGGGCGGGACATTGTATCAGCACATAGCGCATAGTGATGGTTGTCGGTTATAGAATCTCCCAAATAAGACTAAAATAATTATTATTGTATTTTTAAATACATTGAGTTATTATCTACTGTTTTAAAAGATTTCTTTTATAATGCATATTTATTGTTGGTTTTATATTGAACGGAGTTGACTATTTATGAGTTTGAGTATCTTTGAGGATTCTTGAGTTGAGTTGAGTTGAGTTGAGATGAGGTGAGTATGTTTCTTCATTTTTATCAGTTCAAGCTTATTTCAGTGCTTTAGAGTTCCCTTTGATTGCTCGTCCATTCCATGTACTGACACCATTTGACCTGCATCTTTCATGATGCAGATACAGGTAACCAGGGTCATCAACAAGCGCTCCGTTGGTACCACTTGCAGTTCTAGAGTTTCTTGGGTGACCCTCCTTTCTTCCGAAGGATTCTCATATTTACTTTCAGTCATATTAGGCTGTCATGTGTCTTGTCCCGACTTTCATCATAATTATTAGAGGCTTCATAGAGAGACAATAGTAGTTGAGGAGTCTTTTTCTCATTTACCTTGTTGATGTTTTAAAGACTGTGAGTTGAGCAATTATGTTCATTTGAGTATACTGAGTAAATTATTTTATTTTTGATATCTAATGAGTTGATCTTGTTTTGAGATTTTTTATTGTTGAGTAAGTCTTTCGCTGAGAGTTGAGCCAGACCAAGGGTTCGCTTGGGGCCAGCAATCGTTCTCGAGTGCCGATCACATCTAGAGTATAGGTGACAACGCTCAACTACACTTCATTCAATAATAAGTGTAGACGATCGCAATCTAGTATAAACCTAACAAAGAGTTGGGGTTAATCCCACAGGGAGTGATACAATATAGAATTCAATCACGAAGTTTTGTGTGTTCTAAACAATTGTAGGAATGGGATATTATCAGAGAATTTAAAGTAAATCTTTAGGGATGACATAAGTGTCAAATGGGGGACTGGAATTACCTAGAAACTACTACAAAAAAAAAGAGTAATCTAGTAGAGGGGAATCCATTGGGATATGACCAATTAATTGCCAAACTAACTATACAGGTTATTACGAATTATTGACAATCGCTTCTTCATAGTGGGTAGGCTAAGATTTAGATACAATAGCTATCTCTCGATCAACTATTATGAACCAAGCGAGTTCTCTCAAATCTTAACAAGCAAAGCAGTTATAAACTGCCCAAAACCTTATTTGACCTACTCTCTCGAGCTAGATAAGTAGGATCGAAGTAAGATTCACTCTCTCGAGCTAAACCCCATAACAACTCAATCACTACAATTATCAATTGATAATCTTAATTCTAAAACCTCATTCTCAAGCAAGTAAAGAATACTAAATTAGAAATGCATGACTACAATTCATGAATTTAAAACCCAATTATCAATCAAACCCACTTTAAAACAGCAATAAAGTCAGTAATTACTAACACCCCTAAGTTAATTTGAGCAATTAATCACATCATCACACCCCCAAGAATAGGGGTTTTAGCTACTCATAATGAAAAGCACAAAAACATTACCAATTATATTCTTCATACGATGTCTTTACAATACGTCTAATCCAATCTCCCACTCAAATTAAACACCAAAATCTACTTAAAACTTAGAAGAACAGAGTTTAAGTTGAAAACCCAGAGTCTACAATGTCAAAATACTCTTTTCTCTTTTTTGAAAATCAATTTATATGTTATCAGATTTTGGCCTGCGGGGTCAAGTCGCTGAAAAGGTCGGTCACACGCCAAATGCTTCTTGCCATCCCCTTTTCATATTCAGTCCTCACAATTTATGTGTTGTAACATTAGGCGGTCCAGGTCGGGGTCACCGACTTGTTCGGCGATGCGCCGTTCATCCTTTCTAATCTCTGGTTTTGCTTGCCCCTCCATTGATAGTTCTGTAACATTCAGCGGGCTGAGTCTCATTCGCCCATCCAATTGGCGTGTCGCCGAAAGGTACATTACCTCACCCAAATTTTCTTATTCAAGGGTTGGCATGTTGTAACTTTAGGCGAGCAAAGAGGCCATTCAGCGAACCGCCGAGTGGCTTTTGCGATCTTCAGCTTTGTTTTTCTTCACGCTTTTGCCCGTTAATTTCCTTGCCTTGCTCTTTTGTTTTCCTAGCTACAAATAAGCATCAATTTAGAGTATAAGTTAGGAAAATGAGGACATTAAAATGTGATATTCATGCCCAAAATGAGTCAAATTCCTAAACTCATCAGTAGGCTCGGGGTGTGACATAAGATAAGCACCCCTTCTCTACCAACCGCGCATCGTCAAAAAAGAGATCACACCCCTTGGTATATAACTATCAGAACCAGTCTATACAAGAGGACAAATATCAGGCATGCACAAAGTAACAATCTAAGAGAAACAATCCAAGACCGCATGGTAGTGAGACAACCAATCCATGCCTAGAATCACATCAAAGTCTACAATGTCTAACCCAATGAGGTCTACCCAAGTATCATACAAAGCTTTTAAAACAATATACAATAACTCAATTATTAGAAAATACAATATAACTCAGTTTGTATGCAACAATACAAAAAACTTTGTGGGAGATTCTCTAACCAACAGCCATCACTATGAGCTATGTGATGATACAATGTCTAGCCCATGCTGCCAAAACTGTCCTTTATTATGCCAGGGTATAGAACCTACTGACTAAGTGGATACACTAGTCTATGCTAAAAAGCAATAAGGAATCATTTAAGCAGTATGACCCTTTCTACCCACGTTGGCAACATGGTTTATGGGGGTTGTGATCTGTTAGAACTCTCTACCATATTGGTGCTCAATACTATTCCCAAAATATTCTTAGCTCATATGTTTTTAAGAAAACATTTACTCTTCCTTAACTTTGAGATTTTTACTCAAAGGGTTTTCTCTAAAAAGAGATAGTACTTAAAACTGCTCATGAACTCTTTTGGAAATCGGTGTTTCCTCTTTTATTAAATGTAAAAACATTTCTCTTGGGAATACTTAGTTCACATATATCATTTTACAGAAAATGAACTCGACTCTACTCTTCCTCAAACTTAAATGCTCAAGTCTTAAAATAAGTTTTTTTTTAAAATTGTAAAAGACTTCTCAAAAATACTCTCAAGATGTTACTCTTAACTCTACCTTGAATTGGAAGTATGAATTCAAGGGTTATGCTTTGGAATGTAGGACCTCTCAATGATTTAGGAAGGTTAGATAGTTGTTCATAAGAATGAGCAAAGACCCAAGTTAAAGAACACTGACGGGAGGCGGATATGGAATTAATTATTTGGTCGCGAAACAATTTTTGAGGTAGAGGACTTTGTATCCTCTCAACAACGCGGAGTGGGGTGACTATCTAAAGACTGAAAATCTTAAATGTCTCTGCAACACAGACTGGGTGCAATAATTTGCCCGATCTTTTCCTCTCTTCCCAAACTCGATTCAACTCACACCCAAGCAGTTTCATCAATCAAATCCATGAAAAATTGACAAACCAAGAATGATTTCAATGAACCCTTATAAAAATCTATCAAGAAACTCAACTCGTTAGCAAAAACTCACACCTCAAGAACTCAAAGACTTTCAATAATGGCTAAAACTTGAGAACTTCTCAAGAACATCAAATCCTTCAACTTTGAGAACAAAATTGCATTAACATAGCATGATTGTCATGCGGGTAAAAGAACCCAACACTATGAGAACTCACATACCTCTTAGAGATCAAACCCTTGGCGAAAATCCGCAAGAAAACCTCAAGAACTTGACGAACGCCTTGAATCTTCTCCTCTTTTCTCCTCTTTTCTTTTCTTGAACTCTTTTCTACAACCCTAGTGTAAATTAGGAGAAAAATAAACCCAATCAGTTTAGACCCTTAAATATTACCATTATTTGTTTTAAGTTGATGGGGTAAAGAAAGGACCAAAATACCCTTCACATTTTTGGGTAACTTCACTTAATTGGACAGCCTGACTTCAAATAGTCATATATCCCTCATAAAAGCTCAAAAATTAGCAAACTTGGTGGAGTTGGAAAGACGATTTCAAGACCTTTCATTTGATATCTTACGGGCCACCTAAATCATCATGTACTAAAAGTTATGGTCGTTTGAAGTTGACCCAAAACTCACAACTTAAGCATAACTTGAAAAAATTCAAATTTGGCTATTTCCAATTTAGTTCTTTCTATTTTTAGCTCTTTCAACTACCGAGGTGTTATAATATCTCTCCCTTGGGAACTTTCGTCCTCGAATGAGATTACTCTAAGTAAACTAAGGTTGGTAATATCTAACACCCAACTCAAACACTCGATATGCAAAGTAACATAACATTTCAACTAAAATAAATGCCAAGTAAAGGATTAGTACCTTCATTTGGAATTTCTCCGTACTCTAAGAGATGTGGGTATCTCTTATTCATGCCCTCCTCAGCCTCTCAAATAGCTTCCTCAACAAACTGATTCCTCCATAAGACCTTGATTGATGCTACCTACTTGGTTCTCAACTTGCGAACATGGCGATCTAGAATCTGAATGGGAATCTCCTCGTAAGATAAGCTATCCTCAATATCAATATCTTCAGTTGCTATAATCAGTGAAGTATTTCCCATTCACTTCTTCAACATTGAAATGTGAAATACTGGATGAATCGCTTCTAACTCTGATGGTAGCTCTGACTCATAAGCTACATTGCCAATCCACTTGAATATCCTGTAAAGACCAATATACCAGGGACTAAGCTTCCCCTTCTTATCAAATCTCATAACACCCTTGATTAGTGAAACCTTCAAATAAACCCAATCATCTACTTCAAACTCTAAGTCTCTTCTCCTAACATCTGTATAGGATTTCTGACAACTCTCTATTGTTTTCAATCTCTTGACTAGTATTCACTTTCACCATGGCTTGATGAACCAAGTCTGGTCCTATCAACCCAGTCTCACCAACCTCAAACCATCCAATATGAGATCTACATCTTCTCCCATAAAGAGCCTCATAGGGATCCCTTTGGATGCTAGAGTGGTAACTATTATTGTAAGCAAACTCTATTAAAGGTAAGTGATTTTCCCAACTACCCTTGAACTCTATCACACAACCTCTCAACATCTCCTCTAAAGTTTGTATCGTGCGCTCTGCTTGACCATCAGTCTGAGGATAAAAAGCAGTACTCAAATTTACCGTGGAACCAAAACCTTTCTGGAAAGACTTCCAAAATCGTGCGGTGAATTGTGCACCTTTTTATGAAATAATGAACACCGAAACTCCATGAAGTCTGACTACCTCTTGAATATAAGACTTAGTTAATCTTCTGCTGTAAAATTAGTCTTTACTAGTAAGAAATGGGCTGATATAGTCATTCGATCTACAATCACCCAAATCAAATCATGTTGCCTGCGAGACCGTGGTAAACTAGTAATAAAATCCATGTTGATCATCTCCCACTTCCATTCCAGAAGTTCTATGTTCTGAGCTATACCACCAGGCCTCTGGTGCTCTACCTTGACTTGTTGGCAATTCGGGCACTTAGAAACGAACTTTGCAATACCCATCTTCATACTACTCCACCAATAGACTTCTCTCAAGTCAGGATACATCTTTGTGGAACCCTGAAGTTGATCGAAAAGATAATCAATTCTTGGAGGAGGATACTTATTTTTGATAGTAACCTTGTTCAACTGACGGTAATCTATACACATTCTAAGAGAATCATCTTTCTTTCTCATAAATAAGACCAGAGCGCCCTAAGGTGAAACACTTGGGCGAATGAAGCCTTTTTTCAAGGAGGTCTTTCAACTGCTCTTTTAACTCTTTTAACTTATTTGGAGACATTCTATATGGAAGAATAGAGTTAGGACGAGTATTAGGAAGAATTTATATACCAAAGTTTATTTCTCTCTCATGAGGGACTCCAAGAAGATTATTTGGAAAGACCTCTGGAAACTCACTCACAACTGGAACTTACTGATAGGTGGTGACTCAACACTAGACTCATTAACTTGGACTAAGTGATAGATGCACCCCTTGGAAACTAACTTTCTTGCCTTAAGGTACGAAATAAAATGACCCTTAGGCACTTCTGAACTACTCATCCACTCTGTAACTGGCTCATTATGAAACTAGAACTTAACAACTCGAGTTGTACAATCAACTGAGGCATAACAGGCGTGAAGCCAGTCCATGCCTAGAATAACATCAAAATCTACCATGTCTAATTCGACTAAGTCAACCATGGTGTCCTTGTGATTGATAGAAATAGTACAATCATGATAAACTCTCTCAGCTAGAATTGATTCATCAATAGGTGTATAAACACTGAAGGCTCAAGAAGTTGCTCAGGAAGAATATCAAAGTTCATGGCAATATAAGAAGTAACAAAATATAGACTCGCTCTTGGATCTAACAAAGCATATACATCAAAATAAAGATATTGATCATACCAGTGACAACATCAGGAGAATTCTCTTTCTCTTGGTGACTAGTGATAGCATACATATGGTTTACTCCTCCGCCTGTCCCTGAAGTAGCTCCTCTAGGTGCAGCTCTGTCTGGTGGAGCCACTGAAGGAAATTGGGCTGAATTGCCCCCATTTCCACCACCCTGCCTGTTCTTAGGGCACTCTTTCATGAAGTGACCATTCTGACCACACTTGAAGCAACCAGTGGAGCTATCACGATACACTCCTGAGTGGTTCCTACCATACTTATCACATGCAAGAGTCCCATTACCTCTTTGTGCCACACTACCCTGAGACTATGCAGGTGTAGCTCTGAAGTTTTGTGAATTTTGATAATTGAACTCACCTTTGTTCCTTGGTGTAGGTGCAGTAGTAGATGATGGAGCAGGTCCATTTTGCTTTGTTGGAAAGATGACAGGTTTGCATTACTCTTATGTTGCCTGGACTCATTTTTCTTATTCTGAAACTCTTCTTTATCTCTCAGCTTATCTTTCTCAACCTGTTGCACGTGCATCATAAGTCTTGTTATATCCATGTCCCCTATCAACATAGTTTCCTTTCCCTCCTTTCTTGACAAGAAAGACTACCCAAATACAAATAAACTCACTCTACTTCTCATATCAGCAACCATCTCCAGAGCATAACAGGAAAGTTGGGTGAACTTTAGGTTGTACTCATGCACACTCATAGATTCCTTCTTAAGAGTGAGGAATTCTCTTACCTTTGCCTCTCTTAGATCACGGGGAAAGAAACCCCCCATGAAGGCACCCTCAAACACAGCCCAACTCACAATCGATGCACCTTCAGCTCTACCCTTCTTCCATTGGTCAAATCAGATTCTAGCAATACCATTCAGTTGGTATGAAGCTAGTTCCTTTCATTCAGCATCATCAACATGCTTCACCTCAAAAACCTTTTGTAGCTCATCCACAAAGTTCTCTGGATCCTCAGTGACACTTGAACTGGTGAAGTTTGGAAGATTTATTCTTAAGAACTTGCAGATTCTGGATGTATCAGTCACATCTTGTCGATCCTCTCTCTTCTGACCAACTTGGTTGGCCACCACTTGACTCAACATCCGTATAGCATCCCTGAACTCAGCATTTGTGACCTCTCCTTGGGGTTGCACTTCTGGTGCAATGGGTACCCCTTGATCCTGCAAATCGACGTTCCTCCTAGCAGACGACCTCAAACAACTCTTCACGGAGGCATGATCTGAAAATACGTGCAAGCATGAGTTAGAAGGAAACTTTATAGCGATGAACTCTATCGCATGAAAAGAGTATGAAAAAAGTGACATAGTTCCTAAATGAAGTAGCCTCTAAATTATAGATGTGGTGCGCTTCACACCAATAACTAGAACTCTACAGACAGGGCTTTATAGACACCCTAGGACTCTTGAACTCTGTGCTCTGATACCAAGTTTGTCACGCCCTGAGCCTACACTCTGGACGTGGCTAGCACTCGAGAACCATTGTTGGCCCCAAGTGAACCCTTGGCCTAGCTCAATACTCAGTGGAAGACTTACTTAACAGAGAATGGTCTCAAAAGATAAACTTAGAATGTTTTAGAAATAAACATTTAACTAGTCAAGGTGGCAACTCAAGTCTCAACATAACAACTGAAAAATGAAAAGACTCATGACCTACTGTCTAGCTATCTATGAAGCCTCTAATACTATGAGGGACGTCAGGACAAGACCCCTGATCATCCTAACAAACTTGAATGATAATACATAATAAGGGATCCTCTGAAAGCAAGGAGGCATACCAAATAACTCTGGAACTCGACTGGATCAACGAAGCGCTGGATATTGATCCTCATTACTTGTATATGCATCATAAAAGATGTAGGAAAAATGGCATCAGTACATGGAATGTACAAGAATGTGAGGGGAAATAAAAAATAAGACGTAAGCTTGAACTGGAATTAAAGAAACAACTTACCTCGTCTCAACTCAACTCAACTCAACTCATTTCAATATAAAGTAGTGATAAAGAAGCAATATAAAGAAAAGATTTTAAAAATAGTAGACAATAACTCAATGTATTATAAAATACAATATAACTCAGTTTGTATGCAAAAATACAAATAATTTTATGGGAGATTCTTTAATCGACAACCATCACTATGAGTTATGTGATGATACAACGTCTAGCCCACGCTGCCAGAACTAACCTATACTTTGCCGGAGTATAGAACCTACTAACTAGGTGGATCCACTAGTCTATGCTAAAAAATAATAAGGAATCATCTAAAAAGTATGACCTTTCTACCCACGTTGACTACATGGTTTATGGGGGGCTGTGAGTTGTTAGAACTTTCACTCATATCGGTGCTCAATACTACTCCAAAAATATGCTTAGATCATATGTTTTTAAGAAAACCTTTACTATTCCTCAACTTCGAGATTTTTACTCAAATGGTTTTCTCTAAAAAGAGATAGCACTCAAAATTGTTCATGAACTCTTTTGGAAATCGGTCTTTCCTTTTTTCTTAAATGTCAAACATTTCTCTTGGGGATACTTAGTTCCCATATATCATTTAAAATAAAATGAACTTGACTCTACTCTTCCTCAAAATCAAATGCTGAAGTCTTAAAACAAGTTCTTAAAAAATTGTAAAAGACTTCTCAAAAATACTCTCAAGACTTTACTCTTAACTCTACCTTCAATTGGAAGTATGGATTCAAGGGTTATGCTTTGAAATGTAGGACCTCTCAATGATTAAGGAAGGTTAAGATAGTTGTTCATAAGAATGAGCGAAGACCCAAGTTAAAGAACACAGGCGCGACGTGGATAAGGAATTAATTATTTGGTCGCGAAACAATTTTTTAGGCAGAGGATTTTGTATCCTCTCTGCGATGTGGAAAGGGGGGGTGACTATTTTAAGACTAAAAATCTTATGTGTCTTCGCGACGGAGACCTGGGCGCAATTATTTTCACGATCTTTTCCTCTCTTCCCAAACTCGATTCGACTCACACCCAAGCAGTTTGATCGACTAAATTCACAAAAATTCACAAACCCAAAATTATTTCAATATAAAAATCTATCAAGGAACTCAACTCGTTGGCAAAAACTCACACCTCAAGAACTCAAAGACTTTCAATAATGGCTAAAACTCAAGAACTTTTCAAGAACATCAAATCCTTCAATTTTGAGAACTAAATTGCATTAAAATAGCATGACTGGCATGTTGGTGAACGAACCCAACACTATGAGAACTCACATACCTCTTAGTGATCAAACCATTGGTGAAAATCCATAGGAAAATCTTAAGAACTTGACGAACGCCTTGAATCTTCTCCTCTTTTCTCCTCTTTTCTTTTTTTGAACTCTTTTCCAGAACCCTAGCGTAAATTAGGATTGTGAAAAATGAACCCAATCCGTTTAAACCACTAAATATTACCATAATTCGTTTTAATATGATGGGGTAAAGAAAAGACCAAAATACCCTTCACATTTTTGGGTAACTTTCCTTAATTGGACAGGCAGACTTCAAACAGTCAAATCTCCCTCATAGGATCTTGACAATTAGTAAACGTGGTGGCATTGGAAAGAGGATTCCAAGACCTTTAATTTGATATCTTATGGGCCACCTAACTCATGATGTATTGAAAGTTATGATCGTTTGAAGTTTACCCAAAACTCACTACTTAAGCATAACTTGAAAATTTTCATATTTGGCTATTTCCAATTTAGTTCTTTCTATTTTTAGATCTTTCAAATACAGAGGTGTTACATTAAGGGTAAGGGTTTGTAAAGAAGATACCCGTAGACTCATCAAGTTGTGTGGTGAAATTCCCTACTTTGACGATCAATCACTTAGGAGATACCTAACTTTCCAACCGTTCATGCTAACACTAGGAAAGAGTTACTATTATTAGGAATATTGCCTTAAGAGCTTGTGGGGAACACATATGCCCTAGTTTTCATCTCATATTGATATTTCTAACTCAAAATCTTATTTACTTGTTACTTGTTACTACAGATCAATCAACGATTACCTTATTTACAAATCCCCCCTTTTTACTGAAGTAATTTGATGAAAAGTATAAATTCCCATAAGTTAGTCTAAGTCTAGACCATTATGGGATCAACCTTAACCTAAAGTTAGGTTCTTTATTTGACAAAGACTGTTTATAGTTCTTTAGGGAGGAGTAATTTGGGCATATCAAATTTTGGCGCCATTGCCGGGGAATAAGTCTTTTAGATTAGACTAATTTCGTTATTTGAAATTAAGTCACTTAATTTCTGATTTATGCTTTGTTTCATTTTTTTTTACAGGTCTTGTCTCCCGTGTATGCCAAGTACACGGAGTAAAGGCAATCCACTGACTCTTTACGATCCTGAATTAAGAGGAAATTTGAGAAGGATGGTTGGAAGAGGCATATATCTGAAAATACAAAATGATCTAACCAGCATGGGTCAAGGGGATGCAGCTGGATTTCAACCTTCTTGAATCTTAAATGTGCCTAAACATGTTCAAGGAAACCCACGTGTTGAAAATTCTGAAGGAGTGCAAAATCAGCAAGCACCAGATGTCTGTGAAAACTACAGGGTTGATTATAATGTTGTCGGATCGACCTGTGTTATAATTGTTCCTCCACTACCTCGTAGACATACTTTTGTGGTGACCAGAAGTCTGATGCAATTTCTTACGTCTAGAGGGTTATTTGTTGGGTTACCTTCGGAGGATCCATATGCTCACATGATCAAAGTGAAGCGTGTCTTCATAAGTAGTATGGGGCGACCGGATTTAGACATGGATGTGATCGGCTTAATGGTGTTTCAACTTTTGCTGACAGGTGATGCTACTGTATGGCTGTCTGAATTGCCATATAACTCAATCATGACTTAGGGTGGGTTACACAGGGTATTCATCGAGAAGTACTTTTCGTTGTCCTAAAAGTTGAATCTCAAGGATAAACGTAATAACTTTGTAGCATTGCTTGGATAGTTGGTGAATAGCTCTTGGGATAAATTCACTAGGTTTATGAGGAGTGTGCCTAACCACCTCACAGATGACGAGTCACTAAAGGAGTACTTTTTCAGAGAGCAAGCTGATAATGGAAAAGTTGTGCTAGATACTATTGCTGAAGGATCTTACGGAGCACTCACATTTCAAGAAATTGTCAAAAAAGTTGAAAAGATCTCTAAGAATAACAAAGCATGGAGCACTTGGAAGTCGGATACTGGAAGGACTACATTTGCGGTACAAGCCACACCAAATCAATCAAATGATGATATTCATGAGAAGATGGTATAATTGAGAACAGAGGTTGGTTTGGTGCTGAAACATGTGAGCGAAAGTGTAGAGAATGTGCATGCAGTGAACTACCAGAATAACACTCCACCTGCTGGGAACTATGGTACCTATAATTGTAAAGGGAACTATGTCCATGATGGGAACTTTAATCATGAAAATGGTATTATAATATTTTTTGTTTTTTTATTTTACACAAAACCGTCCTCTGGAATATGATTTAAATAAAATTAATTCAAAATATATCTCAATTTTGTTTTTTATATTTGATTGAGTAAAAATAAAATATTTTTATTTATTTATTTATTTCATACCGACATCAAGAGGTTGGTTTTTATTATAATTTAATTTTTTGGGAAAAATTCCGACCTCCTGAGGTCAAAATTTGGTAGGAGGTCGGAATTTGGTTTTCCCTCTTTATTTTGCATGAAAACCGACTACTTGTAGTCGGTTTTCTAAACAAAATTTATTTTTTATTCTTTTTAACAATACCGACCTCAATTTGAGGTCGGTATTCACTATTTTTTTAGTAGTGAATCCTAAATCCTTTTCCACACATTCAGCTCGAGAGAGTGAATGGACTAAAGCGTAGGCTGTTCTTAATTGTTGTTTATTGGTGTTCGAGAGAAACCAATTTGATTCGGGGTAAATTGTTCGAGAGAAAGTTTATCCCCACTAAAGTCTAGCTTATTCATTGAGTTACAACTATTACTATCAGTTGCAATCACCTATTTGTCTACCTTAGCCTATAATCTAATCACATCCCAAGAACCCATCTCTTTACTTGTTCCTTAGTGTTATTTGCTCCTGTAGTTTATAATTGCAATCAAAACCCCCCTGTTTATTGATACTTGTGTCACTCTTTAATTTGAAATACGCTTTTATTCAGAAATGTCTTTACCTATGATTGACTTGAACATATTTTTATTTGGCTCTTGAATCTTAAGCACGCATCACTCCCTATGGGATTTGACCTCAACTCACTTAGTTGGGTTATATTACTTACTAACGATCGTTGACATTTAGAATTGGAAGAAGTGTCTAGATATGTGAAATCAAAATGGCGTCGCTGTCGGGGAGTGGTGTTGTTTAAGATTCTTTAGTTAAGTTGAATTTTGTTCTTGTTAGTTATAGTTGAACTTACTTATTTTTAGTTTTGGTTTTTCTATTGCTGTTTGAGCAGAGAATTTGAGAATATATGATAGCAACAGTGACCCAATGAATCACCCTCCTTTGAGATTGATGATTTTTAGGGATAACATCTTAAATTTTAATCAATTGGAGGGTGAAGCCATTTATGAGTTGTGGCAAAGATTTAAGGCCCTATTGCATTAGTGCCCAACTCATGGAATTCCGGATAAGATGCTTTTGGAATGCTTCTACCGGGGTCTTGGCCCCGAAAATAGAATAGTGGCTGGCCAAATCTATCCAGGTGGTCTCATCCAGCTATCTTATGCTAAAGCATCCCAACTCCTTGATAACATGGCCAAGACCAACAAAGAGAAAGAAGAAGACCAAGAATTGGCCACATTGTTAACCCATATGGATGTCTTGGCCAAGAAAGTCATGGAATTAGAGGTAGTGTCCAAGAGGAAGGAAATGTACATTCCCCCTCATGAGCGTTGAAGGCGGAAGAAGCAAGAGGGTGGGAAAATTGAAAGGGTCTTCTCACTCATCCTACACAAAGTCACAGAGCATGATCGAGTGTTGGAGGAGATAAAAGAGAATGTCTTAATGCTAAATCAGCTGACAACCTCTCATTCCATGTTCATTCAGCTACTACAGTCTCAAATGGACCAAGTGTTGTCTTGTCTATACCCAAATCCAGAAGAAGGGTTGCCTTATGAAAATGAGGCAAACCCTACCAATGGAATTTAAGTGTAGACTTGAGTCATGCCACGACGTTAACTAAGGCGCTTCTTGGGAGGCAACCCAAGTGTTTATTGTTTTATTTTTGGTTTAGAAATAATGGTGTGTTGATTGTGCAGGTTGAAGTGTAGAAAGTGTTAGAAAGGTAGAGATTGATGAGCTAAAAGCTCAGTCGGCGCATCATTGAAAAGGTCAGTAAGCCCGACTTGGACCACCGTTGGACTCAAGACAATTTTAAATTGGAGTCTGTAAAACTCGGCGAGCCCAGAAGCAACTTGGTGAATCGTCGACCAGGTCGTCGATCACGACTTAGTCCACCATTTGGACACCCACATTAACTGGAGGTTCTGTAAAACTGGGCGAGGTAAGTGCCCACTCGGCATGTCATCGAGTGGGTCGGTGAGCAAAACTAATGTTGCCGAATGGGATAAAACTGGACGGTTTTTAAAGGGAAAAGGTTTAAACTTTCAAACTCTTTTACTTTCCCTCACTTTTGAACTTCCAAAACTCACAACCACACATAGGTATTCCATATTTTTGTGTTTTTATCATATTTGAGTCACCGGATTTGTATTTGGAGTGGATTACTTTGCCGCCTAGCATTTCAAAATATTTAATCGTCATCTAATGTTGGTTTTCCGAAACCCCGAGTGTATTTTTAGCAATTTTGTAATCATTTGTAATGGTTTTGTCTTAGTGATATGTGTTGGGCCTCTCTGATCATAATTGTATTTGTGTGTGCCTTTGTTAATTTGATAATTTTTCCCGTATTCCCTTTATTGTTGAATTCCCATGATTTTGTGCCTTAAAATTGGTTAAAATTTTTAGGGTTGTGCTTGCATTTTGTTGGGTCTAGTTGTGTGAAGTCTAAGTAGCCCGCATTTGTGCCTAATGACGTATTTTGCCCAATGATGGAGCGGTTGACGTCATTCTTACGGGCAAAAGTCGTCAAATGACAAAATCTAGCCAAACTGGGAGAAGTCTGAGTATTCCGGGGGTATGGGAGTAATAGGTCTTAGTTTAATTGTAGAAGTTCATGATTTGATTTTGTTTGAGGGGGATACGGGGTTAAATTTGGGAAGATGGGTTAAAAGTAGGCACGTTGGGTCGTTTGGCGAGTTGGGTCGAGCTCGCCGAAGCACTCGGCGGTTCGCCAAAGTTCCCCATATCGCCTTTAATTTCATGCTAAATGTGAAGTTTGGTTCTGTAACTTTCGGCGAGAAGCCTGAGGTCGCCAAATGCACTCGGTGACTCACCGAAAGACATTCATGATCGCTCTTTGTCTGAGCCCTGACCCTTAATTGCACTGTAACTTTCGGTGGGCTAATCCTTGCTCGCCAAATATTGTCGATGATTCACTGAAAGGCCTTCCTATCACCGACAAGCCAAAATTTTCTGAGGTTTTTGAGACAAAATCCTTTCGGCGAGCTCAATCTAGCTCGCCAAAGAAATTTGGTGACTCACTGACCGATTCGACGAGTCTGTCTGCAACTATTCTTCTGTGCATCTACTTGAAATATTTCTAACTTTTTCTGATGTTTTGTAGATATGGTAAGGAAAAACATCGACATGCCACCCCAAAAAAGAGCACGAGGTATCACAATCAATGAAGGGAGATCAAATCCTCCCAAAAGGGGAAGGCAAGAGCCTCCAACTGGAGGTCAGATCAGAGGTAAGAGGCCCATAGTTAAAAGAGTGGATGCTGACTCCCGAGCTATTTTATTTGAGCCTGAGGATGACCAGTTCTTACAGTCCCAGCGGGCTGAGATCCGTGCTAGATCTCGCCCTGACTCAGCTAGAGTCCCTCCAGTATCCACACCAGCAGATTCAGTGCCAGCTCCGGCACCTCCTGTTGCTCCAGTGCCACAAGTAGATCCTCCTCCACGACTCCTAAATAGATTAAAAGTTGACAGGATGCGAACTATCCACGAGGAGAAGTTATTATCTACAGAGGGCTTTGAGGGCTGGTACTCCAAAGTGAGGGACACCCTTCACTTCCACCGGTTTGAGCAGTTCACCAGGTCCCAAGGCCCCTACATTGTTTCATGGGTCTGGGAGTTCTATACAGTGTATGGTGACTTGGTCCCAAAGAGAAATAAGAAGGCCAGCGAGTTCAGACCGGTTAAGTCGGTCATGGTCCGAGGAAGGGAAGTTGGGTGCAGTAGCGAGTACATTAATATCGTACTTGACAGTGGGTATGAGTTTAACTACCCCAACCTGACTACCACTACAACATCATTGGATGAGCTCAACGGCTAGCTAGAACCCCTCATCTCAGACACCACCCCGAGGTGGATAGAGGCAGGAGTCCTGATCGAGAAGAGGGACTTGAGTGTAGCTTCACGTTATTGGTTTGGATCAACATCAGCTCTATTATCCCTTCCCAGAATGAGCCTGTTCTCCATCATCCTAAGGCGGCCTGCCTTGGGTCGATTATTTCTAGGAAGAGCATTGACATGGGGCTTATTATTGAGCAAGAGATGGTCATGAGGGCCAAGCAGAGGCAGACCTCACTTCCATTCCTAGTCGTGATCACAGAGTTATGTCGGTGTGCTGGAGTTCCCCGGGATGATACGAGAGATATTGAGGTTACCCCTTCTTTCTCCATTGACATCCAGTGTATTGAGGCCGAGTACACATGAGAGGAGGCCGACAGGAGGAGAGCAGCTCCGATGGATACATCCCCAAAGGTGGACATTGATTTGATACCTGCAGAGGCATATTTTCCTACTCCGACCCCCGGGCCTTCAGGTACGTCTTCTCCGACTTCTTCTTCTTCACAGGCTCCAGGTGCTTCAACCTCCTCCCAGCCCGCCAAGGTTACTCAGGCTATGATCCTGAATATGGGGCACTTAACCCAGTCGACTGATGTGAGGGCTACTAGATTGGAGGTTGTTGTCCCATGGATGATCGAAAGCGCCCTTCTTGCTGCACTGAACCTCCTCTGGACTTTAATTAACACTCTCACTATGAGAGTTGAGGATTGTGACAGTAGAAAGGGAGAGACCTCCAAGGTTACGACTTTGAAAGCTGAAGTAGCAGATACGAGGAAAGATGTAGACTATCTAAAGTTTACTGACTTCACTTCACTACTAGAAGTTGCGGATGATGTGGACGCCCCTAAGACTTTGGAAATTCCTTCGACTACCACTGGAGATGTATATAGAGAGAGCACAATAGCTAATAAGTCAGAGCCGGAGACTGATGAAGAGCAGATTGAGGCACATGATGTTGAGGTTTATGATGATCTGGCTGACTTGGAGGATGCTATGTTTGAGACGGCACGCCAGACCTCTTTGAGAGACACCACTATTGGTGGGTCCAGTGGATCTAGTACTTCTGAGGTAACTCCGGACACTGATGCCCATATTCAAAGCACTACACCGGGCACTGATACCCAGACAGATGGAGCGACTGAGTAGACATGATCCCTTTTTACCTCCCTCTCTATCTTACTTTTTGACTTTTGGATATTTTATTTCTTGCATTTGAGGACAAATAGCTTTTGTTTGTGGTGGGGTGAGACCCACCTTTTGTGATTATTGCTTTGTTCGTACATTGGGATTTTGTTATATATATATTGTGTTTTGGCACTATTTTTGTGGATGATGGAGCTTGTGGCTCCTTGTGTTAATTGTAAATGATTTTTAGACCCTTCCCAAAAAATTTGTGCCACCTCTTATTTGTGTTTAAATGTGGCTGTTCTTTTGCAAATTTGAGTATCGGTCTTGATTAATACCGATGATTGAATAGTGCTCATAATCGAACAAACATGAATATGCGTCTATGATGAGATCAAATGAAGTTGCATAAATAATATGTGAATTGTTTGCATCTTGTTTTGAGTAGCCAAGTATCAAATTGAGTCTCTTGTGATGAACATTGCACACTAGCAAAAGTGTGGAGTCTTGTTTTACATTGGTGTCAATGCCTTTTGTGTGATGAGCTTACTGTGAACCATGTGTGATGACACCTAGAATTTTCCCCATTAGTCCGGTTGACTAAGTGATGCTAGCTCTTGAGATGATCTTAGGCAACTTTGAAGAGTGTGAAACAGTTTGACATTATACCTCTTTTGTGGCCTACCTTGTGAGTGTGTGAACCTCGTTTGAACACCCTTTGAGCCTTAACATTTTCTTGGAAGAAACTTGATGAAATTGTGACCTTTCTTTATCCATTACCCATAATCCTCATGATTTGGTTTGTTTGAATAGCCAACTTAGGCCAAAAGCCTAAGTTGGGGGTGTGGTGAAAAGAGAAGGTAAATCAAGAAGTGCAAGGAAGTCCCCTTTGATCCATGGTTTTGAGAAAGATGGAACCCCTCCATATAAAAAAAGAGAAATAAAAGAAAAGAATGAAAAAGAAAAAGAATAAAAAAAATGTGGAATAAAGTTGTGAAATTGCAAAAAGAAATGGGGTGTCCAACAATCCATGGAAGATGAATAATGGGGTGACTTGTGAGCATGAATGAGAATTATGAAAAAAAAGTGTTATTCACACCACATTTCATGAGGAATACAACCATTGAGCCTGAGTGACCATATCTTTTCACTCAGCCCCGTTACAAGCCTTGGGAAGACATTTTTTTATCTTGAGTGAGCTAAAACAATTGTTGGTTGGAAAATAAGGCCAAACCTATGGGTGAAATCATGCATTGTGTTCATCTTTGTGAGTGTGAGCTTGCATTTGATTTCGGAGCTTTAAAATTATTGAACCATTGTGTGTGAATATGGAATCATCCTTTGTGTGAGTGAAATTGAACACCTTTGTTGAGCTTGAACTTGTATTTGAAGCAAGTATTGTGAGCTTGAGATTCTTTGGTAATGGTGAGTCGCAACTTGAATCTCTTAGTGCACAGTTAATCCTTGCATGAGTAAATTGAGTCTTTTTGTGTGCATTCATGATTGAGCCTTGTGTAGCACTGTTTGAGACATCCTTTTTGTGTTGTTGAATATGAGTTTTACTTGAGGACAAGCAAAAGTTTAAGTTGGGAGTGTTGATGAGTCCACAATTTGGACTCATTTAGGGCTTTATATTAATAGATTTAGTGTCCTCAAATGCATATTTTGTTCCAATAACTGATCTAAATCCTTGATTTTTAGGTATTTGGATTGAGGAACAAAGCATGGACACTAATGAGCAAAAAGGAACAAAGCAGCTGAAAGAACGAAGAAAAGAAGGCCTGATGATCGCTTAACCCATTGGGTGAGTCACCGAATGGCCATGATCTCGCCTAAAGTTCCAGTGTGCCAAGCCCTAAAGGAGAAAATCAAGTCGGCGATAGAAAGGAGCAGACGGCGTGTCACCGAACGGTTCTGCGATGCAGTGCTATATCGCCCAAAGTTACAGAACTTGAAGGACAAAGCAAAAAGGCGATGGAATTGACCGAAGGGCGGATCGCCGAGTGGATCGGCGATCCCGACTTATTGCGCTGAATGGTCCTTCGCACCATATTTTTGGTGACTATAAATACATTTTTAAATTCTTAGTTTAGGATGAGTTTTCATTTTAGATCAGTTTTCATTTTATCAGTTTTTAAGTTTAGAGCTTAGAACTGAGAGTATTGAGACAATATTTTTCCTTAGCTTTGAAGATTTGAAGATTTCCATTTTTGAGAAATTGGAAGTGGGTCTTTGAGATTCTTCAACCTTGACCTTTGTAAATATGAAATTAATCTTACCCAGTTGATGGAAACAGAATTTGGTAACTATTTTTATCTTTTTATGATGTCTAGCTAAAACCCCAATTCTTGGGGTGTGATTATGTGATTATGGGTTGATTTAGCTACTGGGTATTGCTAATTGATAGTTTAAATACTGTTTAAAAGTGATTTCATTCAGTAATTGTGGCTTAATCTAAACGGTTGTAGTTGCAAATGCACTCTACCGTCGTATTTTTGGCGTGCTCGTGAGAGAGGTTTTAAAACCAAGATTACTGAAATGTTGGTCTGTGGGTATTGGGTTGTCATGGGTTCAGCTCGAGAGAGTGAATCCTAAACCATTTTCCAAACATTCAGCTCGAGAGAGTGAATAAACTAAAGCCTAGGCTGTTCTTAATTGCTCCTTATTCGTGTTCGAGAGAAACCAATTTGATTCTGGGTAAATTATTCGACAGAAAGTTTATCTCGACTAAATTCTAGCTTATTCATTGATTTACAACTATTTACTATCAGTTGCAATCACCCATTTGTCTACCTTTGCCTATAATCCAATCACATCCCAAGAACCCGTCTCTTTACTTGTTCCTTAGTGTTATTTGTTGTTGTAGTTGATAATTGCAATAAAAAAACCCTGTTAATTGACACTTGTGTCACTCTTTAATTTGAAATATGCTTTTATTCGTAAATGTCTTTACCTATGATTGACTTGAAGATATTTGTATTTGGCTCTTGAATCTTAAGCACGTACCACTCCCTGTGAGATTCGACCCCAACTCACTTAGTTGGGTTATATTACTGACTAACGATCGTTGGCACTTAGAATTGGAAGAAGTGTCTTGATACATGAAATCAGGCACTTAAGAAGCTGAATTTGGATTGGGTGCTGCATCAAGTCAGAGATTGAATGAGATAAATGAGCTCGATGGGTTTCGCCTAAAAGCGTGTGAAAGTTCAGCCTTGTATAAGGAGAAGATGAAG
Organism: Solanum chiquidenum; assembly: GCA_029582725.1. Taxonomy (NCBI): domain Eukaryota; kingdom Viridiplantae; phylum Streptophyta; class Magnoliopsida; order Solanales; family Solanaceae; genus Solanum; species Solanum chiquidenum. Next base: position 12,186 of record JAJOOS010000867.1, on the reverse strand, counting down.
AAGTACCATGATCAGAATATTGATAAACTTGAGTTTATTCCTAGTGATTTGGTACTCTTATTCAATTATAGGTTGCTCTTGTTTCTTAGCAAGATCAAGTCCAACTGGACCGAGCCATTCAAAGTGATACAAGTATTTCCACTCGGAGAGGTTGAACTTGAAAAAAATGATGGAACGGAGTTCAAGGTGAATGGTCAAAGGATCAAAATCTACTTGGGGAACTCTGAGGAAGTCAAAGAGGTCATAGAGGAATGAGATCTTGATTAAGTTTGAGTAATCAAAGTATGTGCGTCGTGCCGCGACTTTAAATCAAGCACTACTTGGGAGCCAACTCAAGATATAAAATCTCGCCAATTTTAGTAGTTTTTAGTGATTATTTTTTGAATTTTTAGTAATTTCTATTGACTTTTGATTGTTCTTTAGTCTTATTGTTTTATAGAATAGGGTCTTTGTCCAAAAAGAGTCAAGAAATTATAAAAAGGTAGTCAGAATGATTCCTACGTGCGCAGGAAAGAAAATGAGAATATGCAGAAATTTGCTAGTACAAGGGTCTACAGTTCCCACAGACACTCCGTCATTTAGTCGACAAACCACAGATGGCATCTATAGATCCCAGGTATGTTTTCTAAAAAAAATCACCAAGTTTTAAGGGAACCACAAACCCATCCACGGGTGTTGTTTCACCAACGGACCGTTGACGGGGTTTCATGGGTCCAAGTTAGGGTTAGTCAGTCGACCCAACCCAGACCCCAATTTAATAAAACCCTTCAATTTTAAAACACCCCCAATTTCCCTCTTATTTCCCAACCGATACAAACGGTTAATCTCTCAAAAATTCCACATCTTCACACCCATCAAACTCCCCCACTACACCCATATATACCATATCTGTCATTTTCTTCCCGTTTTCCATTTTATTTTCTCCATATTTCTATCTTCTTCCACAACCCAAAGAAAAGGTTTCGGTTTAAGTGTCAATACTTGTTTGGAGTTTGAAAGAACCAATGGGAACACACTCACCCTGGTTTGCACTATTTATTAGGTAATTGATTTCGAACTTGAACTATTTGATTCATAATTGAAATAATAAAGTTGTTACTTGACCTTGGGTATGAATGACTTGTTGAAATTGATTTGTATAGTTCTAATGTACTCTTGGAATGATGGTTAGTAAGTGTTGATTGATTACGCTGATGAAAGCATCTGATTACTATGTTCTAGTTGAGTTCTTGACCTAAGTTTCGAATTAGTTTTGTTCATATGTGATTAATTTTAATGTTTGAAATCCTAGGGACAATAGAATACCATAAAATTATGTTGAAATACATGTTCTTAAAGTATTTGATAATTGAAATCATGTAAGTATGTTGTGGGTTGAAAATTATGAATTTTTAATATGTTACCAGTACTGGTCGATGACCATAAGCTACGAGCTGTGGGGCAACCTACGGACCATGGGTCTCGTCCCATTTGTCAAATGCACAACTCAGCAACCTAAGTTGTGAACTACGATTCGTCTTATGATCTGTCATTCCATCAATGGACCGTTCTGGTAAACTCTTCTTCCAACTTCAGAAGCCTAAAATTTTACTTCCTGGACTACGGTGGGCATCGGCAGTCCGTCGTTCACTCGACGTCCTGTAGGTACTAATCGTCGGTCCCAAAAATAGTCATTGTCCAGAAAAATTTCTATGTCCCAAAGTTTGTTTTACTTCTTTTTATTGGTTTGTTTCGAGTATGTTGAATACTAAGGAGTCTCTTACAGGTGATTTGGTGCAAAATAAAGTTAACATTTACAACATACAAGGAAAGTCTAAGTTTGTGGCTCACCCCGATTTATTGATGAATCAAGTGGGTCGAAGTATGTACTTGAACATACTAAAGGCTCCCCCACAACACCCCGGACCACCAAGAAGAAATCAAAATAGGTCATGTCACCGGATTAGGAAGAGGCCCCCAAGCATGACCATTCCCCTCATTCTGAGGAGGGCCCCCAGATAATGAGAACAGGGTGTCACAGTCTGAATCTAGCTCTGATTCAGTGGCCGCATCGGTGTATGATGCCACAATCTTGGGATTGGCCCATGATTTTGTGGTACTCGTATGAGCCAATTCTCTTGACCACAGATCCTAATAGGTAGTGCATCCCTGGGATGTACCCGATATATAAAGATGGGTTGTATGTAAATGAGCATGACAAGTTTTACTGGACCATCACCGAGGAGAGATGGGTACTTACTGGCAGCCTCTACTTGGTGCCACAGATTTATGAGTTGTCCACCTAGCACAGATGCGAGTGGATGGCAGCAAATCCAGGCAAGTATAGCTCAAAGATGGTTAGGGAGTTCCATGCTTCCTATGCAGCGACTGTGGAGATTGCCATGCCACCACGAGATAAGCCATTCGCTCAACCGCCTCTGCTGACTACATTGGTATGGGGTGTCACTGTTGACCTATCAAAGACTACCATCCGCCATTTTATTTACGGATCGACACATACTTAGTTGATTAATACAACTAAGTACGACTAAAGGATGGGGATTGTGTAGAGTAGGGCCATTATGAAGGACTACAAGAAGGGAGAGTCCCTACTTTGATGGATGGCCCGCCACATTGTTGAGGATCGAGAGAGCACCAATTGGATGTGTGATATGACATTGCCTATCCGAAAGGCAACCTTGAGCTTTGCAGCCAAGTTTTTCTAGTCAATCATACAGGCTAGGTTGTCCCTAACACAGGCAGGCAACGTTGTGACTTCGGATCAAGCGGTGATGTTTGCATCTCTTATAGTAAGCCTAGAGATTGATTTCTCCCGAATTGTCATCATAGAGATACATAAGAGAGTTTTCCCTGCCTCATTTATCAATTTTGTAGAGAGGCTATAGTGTCGGTGTGGCATTGTGACAAGCTGACAGAAGTGATCAAGACAGTCGACGTGGGCCTCACTAAAGATGATGCAAACCCTGCGGCTCCAAGGAGAGATATACAGGTTGAGTTGCCGCCTATGGGTGGTGATATTGATGTTGAGGATGAGCAAGTTGTTGATGAGTCTAATCCTTCCACTATTGTGGATCCTAATGTGCATGCACCCCCCCCCCCCCATCGACTTCATCCGGACACGTAGCGAGCACACCTCGTGCTCCTACCCCTTCTGGGTTTGTTATGCTGCCCCTTACTGGAGTTCTAAAGTTGGAGACTCATATGGCTACTCTTCTACAACATATTCGGCCTTGGATGAGGAAGTCTGCTGAGGAGTCAGAGGCTCGGATGGAGGTGGTAGTTGATACAAAGATCCAGGCGGTGCATCGGAGGATCAATGTATTTGAGCTTAGGGTGATGCAGAGGCGTCAACCTAGTGCCATAGTTGACATGACTATTTTTCAGTCGGAGTTAGCTAAACTCCAAGCTGACATTGATGCTTTAGTTGCTCTAGAGGTGGCTTCCCCAGCACTTGCCTAGAGGAGGATGTCAGTGACACATTGACCCCTCTCGTGTTCCTGGAAAGCACACACGCACTTCTAGGACCACTACTGATTCGGAGGAGGAGAGACGAGCTAGAAAAAAAGGAGAAGCAACAGCTTGCAACATCCCACCAATAGTCTATTCTTGATGAGAAGTTGAGGTAGCAGAGAGTTATGGAGTTGGTTGCAGGTCCATTTGGATCGAGGAGAACTAATGTTGGTGTTCCTACTACTAGTGATGGTGTTACTGAGGGTGTCACTCTTGTTGATCCAGCGGGTTCCGAGAAACCGAACCCACCCACTTTTTGATTTGGTTTCGGCGCTGATGTGCCACAGGTTTGTCTCACCCGGTGTATTGTATTTTGTTTTTGTGCATTGAGGACATTGCACCATATTTTCTGTGGGGGTGGGTTGAATGGATTGTGAGTGTTAGGGTGAAGTCTGAGTAACCCAAACTCACAATCCTTCCTTGGGGTTTTCTTTCCTATGTTTTTTCCCAAGAAACTATTTTAAATTTTGTTGAACTGGCATGTTTAGGATAGTAAAAGTGCAGGGGTAGACTAAAATGAAAGCATGATGGCATAAGAGCATGAAAATTGACACCACTCATAAATTTTTATATGTGCTATATTTATGGCTTGATGAGTTGAATGTGTTGGATTTTTATATGACATGATAGGAAACCGATATGACAACATGAATTAAGCTATAACTTGAACCAGATGCATTAATGATTTGATAGTGGATCAATGTGCCAAGTGTTGTGAGGTTGTTTGTACATTCATATAGTGTGTGCCAATCTAGAACTTACCCCATTAGTCTTGTTAAGATGATTTAGACTGGAAATTGGAAAATGGTCATAGGCCATTGTTGATAATGAGTCCACTTAAGCCTTAAAGCAACCAACCAAAAGAAATAAATTCTCTATTTGATCCAAATTTTTTAGCCTAACAAATACCAGTTCTTTCAATACACCCAACTCACCTTCCCTAAAAATTTGTTTGGCCCTGGTCCCTCTTTGGACATTATACACCTCAACTCAGGCTAAAAGCCTAAGTCGAGGGTGGCTACTTCAGAAAGTTACCTTAATCTTGGCCCTGGTCCTCCCTAGGACACCGTGCACCTCAACTCATAAAAAAATACATAAGTTGAGGGTGGGTATGTTAAAGAAAAACTACAAAAAGGGTATTAAAAAAGTTGTTTGTAGAAAAAAGAATGAGCAAAAGTGTAGTGAATGGTGTGACTGGATCAAAAAGAAACAAAAGAATGATAATGCTTGAATAAAAAGATGAAAAAAATATGAAACAAGCAAGAATGTAAGTCAAAGTCACACCCGCGCTTAAATAAGTCATAAGGAAAAGAGCAAAAAACAAGACGAAGTTAAAATTGCTTGTGAAAGAGGTAAAATAGCCAATGTAATGTCAATGACGGATGAAAAGTCGCTAAAGATCCAAATGTACCACACCTCACCTTGAGCCTCTGTTACAAGCTAAAAAAGTCGTATAGTGATCCTAAGTAAACAGTTTGAAATGTCAAAGCGGAGAAATTAAGGGCAAGCATATGTTATTGAGCACTAACTATATTTGAATTCACTTCTAAGTGTGAGTATATACTGATTCCCTAGCTAAAACATCAAATTTTGTATAAAAGGGAATTTCTTTGTGGTAAGGGCACAAGTTATATTGTTGAAGAATTGGTATCTTGGTGATTGTGGTTTGTGTATGTGATAATGTATGTTGGTATGTCTATGTCATGTTTTGATCTACATGAGTTAGCTTGTCGAATCTAAATGAGAAGATTTGCAATGTGCTAAAAATAGTTTAAGAGGGTAATTGACACGAAAATGTCATGTGATTGCTTAAGTTTGTGTGTTGCTTCTACATAAGTGTCGTTTAGAGTTTGTTGTGTCGCTTGAGGACAAGCAATGATTTTAAGTTGAGGGTGTTGATGTACCGGGAGTTAACGGTATATTTGATGCGTTAAATGTGGAGTTTTGCATGAGTCTTAGACATTTTATTATTAGATGTGATGGTATTTTAGTTTAATCTTGCAGAAAATAGGTTTGGAGCAGTTAGTATTGAATATGACTAAAGCAGCAGGATTTTGGCAACAGATGAGCCCACCAACGAGCCGTCGTTCACTTGACTAGTCATAGATGGAGGTGTGGCTCATGAGTTCAAGGAAGTATGACTAAGTGTGGAACCACGGAAGTTACTGACAAGTCGTGAGTCCATTGACGTACCGTCGTTAATGGGTCGTCGATGACTTCAAAGAAAATGAGTTCTAGTACTTGAACAACGAGTTTACCGGATGGATCGTGCTTAGACCTATGGGTTGTAGGTCATGACCGCCGATTTACATCCACATAATTTTTGGCAATTGTTGAGAAACGGTGGAACACCACGGGCTATCATTCCATCAACGAACCGTTGGTGGCCAGTTGTCGACGAATCTGCCCAGATCGGAATTCCCTAAATTTCCTTTTCCTCCTTGGTTTAGGATTTAGTTTCTATAAATATTAGTTGTAATTTTTATTTTTGGGTTGTTAGACCTTTTGGGAGACTTTGATTTTAGCTTTGAGAATTATTTTGCGAACATTTTCGGCATTTAATTTTTAAAGTTGGTTTATGCAATTTGTGTTTGTTCTTCAATTCAAGATTTTGGATTTCATCTATTCTAATTGTAAGTTCATGCCTTATAATTTAAACCCTAATATGAATTGTGATTATTCGTGCATGGATAGCTAAATCCACAACTAGGATTGTGGAAACCATGAGTACTTAATAATGTAAAACTGATAATTTAGTAATTCTAAACTAGTGTTTATGCTTGTATTGCTAATCTCTTCGTTTTGAATGCTTTTTAATGGTGCACAACGTTAGAACTAGCCTCATTCCTACTTGCCTAATCAAGGAAGTAATAAATCAGAATGGAATTAAATAACGGAGATTTAAACGTGATAATCCGCTATCTAATCGCTTGACCCACCTACCGTGAGGGCTAATCTGGGGTAAGGGTAAGGGTTAGTAAAGCAGACATCGTAGACCCATCAAGTTGCATGGTTAAATTCCCTACTTGGACAATCAATCACTTAGGAGATATCTAACTTATCAACCTTGCATGTTAACATTAGGAAAGAGTTACTATTATTAGTAATACTGTGTTAAGAGCTTGTGGGAACACATATACCCTAGTTCTCGTCTCATATTGATATTTCAAACTGCAAATCTTGTTTACTTGTTACTTCTTACTACAAAGCAATAAACTGTTACTTCATTTACAAATCCCCCCTTTTACGGAAATAATTTGACGAAAACTATAATTAACCATAAATTAGCCTAAGTCTAGATCATATTCCTCGTGGGATAGATCCTAACCTAAAGTTAGGTTCTTTATTTTACACCGACCGTTTATACTTCTTTAGGGAGGTGTAATTTAGGCGTATCATAGACATAGAAGTGAGACTTGCCTCATAGACTATTCCCAAGAGAGAAATTTTTTAAGTATCATAGGTCTATAATTCAAGGTAGTGAGGATATCAACGATGATGTCACATATCACATTAGAATGACATGAATGAAATATAGGCTTGTCTCTGGAGCCTTTCACTCCAAAAGAATTTCAAACAATACCACTCCTCGCCAGCGGCGCCATTTTGATTAATGTTTCAAGGACACTTCATCCAATTCTAAGTGTTAACGATCGTTAGTCAGTATATAACCAACTAAATGAGTTGGGGTCGAATCCCATAGGGAGCGGTACGTGTATAAGATTCAATTGGGAAGTATGGACATGTTCAAATCAGTCATAGGAATAACAGTTATCGAATAAAAACATCATTCAAATCAGGAGATGACACAAATGTCAAATAGGGGTTTTGGTTTTGGTTATCAAATACAAACAGTGGCAAACAATACGGAATAACAATAATGAGACTAGATCTTGGGATGTGATTCGATTATAGGCTAATATAGACAAATGGATAATTGCAACTATTAGAAAATAGGTAGATATTAGTGAGTAAGCTAGGCTATAGAGAAGGTACTATATCTCGAACAATTTACCCCGAATCAAGTTGATTTCTCTCGAGCATCAACAAGCATGCAAAATAAGAACAGCCCAAACCTTAGTCTATTCACTCTCTCGAGCTGAATGTCTGGGATTGGGTTTAGGATTCTCTCTCTTGAGCGGAACACAGGTCAACCCAATACCCACAGAACATCAATCAACAATTTTAGTTTTAAAACTTCTCTCTCGAGCAAGCCAAAAACGCAAGGGTAGAACTGCATTTGCAACTACAATTTTTGAATTAAACCACAATTAAAGATAGAACTCACTTCTAAACAACATTTAAAATAGCAATTAGCAATACCCATAAACTAAATCATCCCATAATCACATAATCACACCCCAAGAATTGGGGTTTTAGCTAGACATCATAAAAAGGTAAAAACAATTACCAAATTGATTATCCATGTAACGCCCAAAAATACTAGACCAACATTCGCATGTCGATACACCATTGCTTAGTTACTAGAATATGTTTTATTCTCATTTTGGGAACTTGAAATTTTGTGATATTTGCAACCTTGCTTAACATAATTGTGATCATAATTTAAGGTATTGTATGGGGGTATTTACGTAATTTTCTAATTAGAATTACATATAAATTGAAAGTGTTGGTATTAGGTATATACATATAGGTATATATGTATGCTTTTTGGGCAGCCTACAATTATTTGGGAAGCACCTTTGAAGGACAGCTGTGAAGGGGATAAATATCACTTTTTGTGATTATATGTTTACACCTCCTCTATAGTGAAATTCGTGTGCCTTAGCTCTAAGAAACCTGGTGAACTCTCTCTAACTTTATTACTCTCAAAATCAAGAGAAAAACTTGGTCCTTTTGGCTGGAATTCGAGACACACCCTTCTTTTAGGTAAGTGACGAAATCTATTTCTGAGCTGGGTAGTGTTTGATAGTTTATGCATATCTCTTTCTATAGAACTTAGTTTACATTGAATAAATATGATTTGGAAATCTAATTTGTATACCTACAACTCTTATGTTTATGTAAAACTCTAATTTATCTGTTATGGATTCTAAATGTGGGACGCAACATAGGACAAGTTCTGTCCAGATTTCGGATTTAGAAATCCTGTATGAACAACTGTTAGTGTATTGATGATATCCTTTTGTACAAAATATATTTTGCGGTGATTCTTGATTGTTTGCAACCTTAAGAGATGTACCTAACTCGTTCATGAAGTATATATAGTCCATTTTTTCCGTTTTCCTTTTCAAATCTAAGTTGCGACATGAGGTACTAGGCTGGCCAGAATCACTGTTTTGGGAGCATAGTCGTATTTGTACAGGCTAAGCTTACTTGTGATGATAATCCTGTTTTACTTCGACATTATTGAACTTCTAGGAATTAAAGAAGTTATTTAATTGTATTTTTAAGGTTGTATATACTCGTGAACAAGTTGAGGACCTTGAAACGTTGGTTGGCCTATGGTCTGAACTCGCGAAGTTGTGTTGGACTGTTTCTTTGCTAAAGCACTGAGGTTTGTGTATAAACCTGTACTCTTTTTACCTGCTGGTATATCTGAAAGTTTATCTTGGTACCTTGGTTACCCCTTGTCACTTTGCATTGTCGTGTTGGTATCCTTTAAGACATTAAAGACGCTTGTGTAACTCGCCCACTTGTACGGATTGTCTGATCACTTGGCACTCTTGTTGGGACCTTGTCCTTGTTGTGGCTGTGACTTCGTCATGCTTGGCATGCCTCTTGGTTCGGATCATTTGTCATCTTGACTCTGGATTTTTAGTTCGTCTTAAGAATGGAAGTTGTCCATTTTAAGTACGAACTAGGAAGCCATTTTTAATATGATTCTTGGTTCTCTTGATTATTGGGTTTTGACCCTTCTTGATGTAGGGCGTTGATCCTTCTTGATACCTGCTCGTGCTTAGTGTGACGACATGACGTATATATTGGGTGAGCCTTGTTATTGAATCTCTTGAAAAGTTGTGCTAGGAGCATTCTTGACATTTGGACCTTTAAATATTGAACTTGATACTCCTTGTATATTGTTTACTTGATTTATTGATTTTGTTTCGATCGTGCTGCCCTTGACTTGAGAATGATAACTTGTTGAATTTGAGGGCTCCAAACCTATAGTTTTTACACCACTAAGCTATATGCTTAGCGATAGTTGTTTCTATCGTTGGGGTTGTTCGCGATGATTCTTGAAGTTGGCCATTGAAGATGGAGATTTTGAAAGCCTTAAGGAAGATCACATTTGCATAAAGGCATATATAGTTTGTATAAACCTTGGGACTTGTACATGATCTTTGTGCTGTATATTTACATGAATTTTGAGGGCTGATTTGGTCATGTCACCATGGGTTGTAATATAAGTATGGTTATACGTTTTTATCTTTTTGGGGCGTGTAAACCTAAGTCTTGTAATATCATAAATCTACTATTACTTTCGAATATTTGTGTGAAGCATGAGCCGGCTGATTTCAGTACTCGGAAGCTTGTGATATTCTTGCTATTTCACCCTCGAGTGTGAGGTTAATAAATGCATGAAGATCTGGTCGGTTAGTTGCTTAATTTATTTTTAGTTGGAGTTCGTTATGAATCTAATCCCTCTACTAGATTAAAATCAGTATGCCCTCATTAATCAGTTTTGAATGTCGCAAGTACTTAATTACATTTCTTGTTTAAGTAGTGGTATCGTTTTTAAAGGGTTGCTACAAGTGTTGGTATTAGAGCCTAGGTTTGTGGTTCTAGGACTTTTGTTGTGAATTACTAATATAGTTGTTTGCTTTCGAAAAGGTTCTATTTAGATTATTTGTTCGCTTATATGGTTTATGATAATTGCATCGCATGTAGAGTGCATAAGCATCTAGTACACATCCCTAATGCAATGTGATCTTCCCTTTTGAAGGAATTAAGTTATGGCCACTTCTTCTGACCGATATGGAAGCTGCTCGTGAAGGTTCGGGTGCCTCTGTTTCCCAACCTCATGCACTGGAAGGGGTTGGAGAACATATCTCGAATCATTATGTTCCCCACAATAGTGGTTCTGAAGTAGGAAACCATCAGGGTGTAAGAGCTGGTCCACATTCTCACATGAGTCATGGTATTCAAACCATGAATCCTCATTTTCAACAAATGGCTAAATTCTTCCACCACATGGCTGAATCGATGCATGATCCCCACGAGATTAACTTTGAGAAAATGAGGAAAATGGGTGGTGTGAAGTTTGAAGGCACTGTTGAACCCACTGATGCTGAACAATGGCTTGATCGCATAGAGAAGGTATTTGAGCAGTTAGAGTGTTCAGATGTTGCAAAATTTAAGTATGCTATTTCACTATTACAAAAGGATGCTTATGATTGGTGGGTAAGTGTTCTGAATGCCAAGGTAAAACCTCCTGTTCTTACTTAGGATGATTTTCTCAAGGAATTTCGTATGAAGTATGTCCCACCTGCTTATTGTGATGCAAAGAAAAAGGAGTTTTTGAATCTAAGGCAACGAGGCATGTATATTGCTGAATACGAACAGAAGTTTCTAAGGCTCTCTTGCTATGCTGGTGGTATTATTAAAGAGGAAAAAGACAAGTGCAGGAAGTTTGAAGATGGTTTAAATGATTCCATTAGGAAGAATGTGGCGATCCTGCAACATGAGAAATTTTGTAAGTTAGTGTCTGCTGCTTTTACTTGGGAACGACTTGATAAAGAAGAGGCTAGTAGAAATGAAAACAAATTCTGAAAGCCTAGACCAGATTTTGGGGGTCCATCCAAAAGGGGAAGGTTTGATAATTCTAAGGCTGGTAGTAATAACAGGCCACCTTAACAAAGGCAAAACAAATCAGAATTTTCGACAGCTAGCACTCCAAATTATGGCCAAGGCAAGCCTCGCATTCCTACTTGTCCACAATGTGTAAAGAATCATTATGGTACTTGCAGGAGAGCTTCTGGTGCATGTTTCAATTGTGGGAGCTTTGATCATAAAGTGAAAGATTGTCCTATTCCTAGTAACGCTCCTTCTTTTAAAACTGAAGGCTCAATTCATAAGCCTCATGTTAATCCTCCTCAAACTAATAGAGGTGCAAGACCTAGAAACACCCAGGCAGCGGGTACAAGAAGAGTTAATCAGGCTAGTGGGCAAAAGGCTACTACACGCGCTTATGCGATGAGGCAGAGGGATGATCAAGATGGACAAGACGTGGTTGTCGGTAAATTTCACTTATTTGGCTTATGTGTGTTTACATTGTTTGATCCTGGTTCTACACATTCCTATATTTGTTCATCACTTGTTCTTCCTGGAAATGTGAAATCTGTGAGACTTGATTTTAATGTGCTGGTTGAAAGTCCTTTGGGTTATCAAGTGGTGTGTAATCGAGTTTACCAAGATTGTCCCTTTGTGATTCAAAACCTAGTCTTCCCTGCTGATTTGATTGAAATGCCCTTTAAGGATTTTGATATTATTATCGGGATGGATTGGCTTTATAAATATCATGCGGTGGTAGATTGTAGGTCTAAGCATGTGACTTTTAAAGATCCTACATTTTCACACATCATTGTACAAGGTGAAATATCAGTGACATCTAGTTTTATTTCTGCGGCCTTGGCAAGAAAGTTGATGCGTCAAGGTTGTAGGGCATACCTTGCTCACATAGTTGATACACAGTTGAAGAGTCCTGGTATCAAG